>JAEDXX010000014.1:1200000-1509645 GCA_021725515.1 Epicauta chinensis
AATAGTCTCATGTATTTCAGTTGTTAAGTATTTTTGACACTTACCAAATTTGTAATTACTTGAATTTATTCAATGACAAACAATGATAAGAAACAATGATAATTAAAGGCCTATTATTAGGTCATTTCAAATTATTCTTTAGAGTTTGGACGAAAGGATAAAATTCTCTTTTTATTTATCTCTTGTAATATTTGTCTATTTTATGATACGGCTCAAACTAATCCCAAGAGTGATTGCGAATATCGGACAAAACAACCATTTTAACGGGGCAGATTAATATTTCCAGTGAATAATGTATCAATAACTTTTACATTATTATGTTTTTTGAATTTGTCTAAAACACTATTAATAAACAAATAAAGTCACCAATGCTATAGTCTGCAGACGACTCCTCAAATCTCATTCACAAAATTGTATAGTCGAAGCAGGAACTAATGAGATCAAAGTCAGACTAATATAATTAAGTTGCAATAGATTCGGTAACAAAAGATGTCATGGAAATGTCGACAGATTGACGTGCTGTACATCTCCCAAAATTTGAGAAAAAATCAAGTTTCACCATAACGTTTATAATTGTAGACACATCAAGTTATATCTAGGCATAACAACTTTGAAAGATAAGAAACAGAATAATCAATCAGCATTGCTACCGAATCTATCGATCGACTTTAATCTTCTAAGTCGGTTCTATGACTATAAACAAAATTAAATTAATCAGTCCCGGATAAAATATGAAAAATCCATAAATATGATGTTACAATTCACAAGCAAACAATTATGGTCTATTTTAGTGAGAGTGTTTGTTAAAAATGTTGAATACTAATTGGTTATGTGTAACAACAGAACTTTTATTAGTTTTTTTCGCAATCTCACTATTGGTGTTATATTTGCAATACCGTCAACGTTACAAATATTGGAAACAAATAGGTGTTAGACAATTAAATCCGATTTTTCCAATTGGTGATTTATCAACGGCCGCAATTGGTCTAACAAGTATTTATGCACGTGTACAAACATTATATAATCAATTCAAAATCAACAATCTCGAATTTGGTGGTATCTATTTTTTTAATGGACCAGTATTTGTACCATTATCACCTGATTTAATCAAACGTATACTAGTGACAGATTTCAGTCATTTCACCGATCATGGTATGTATATCGATGAAGAAAATTTACCAATTAGTGCAAATCTACTCGCGATGAAAGGTAAACGTTGGAAAGATATGCGTACAAAACTGAGACCAGCTTTTTCAACTGATAAATTGAAGATTATGCATGAGACATCAATTGAAAACGTACAAAGTTTACTACAATTCTTAAAAGAGGTTAATCAACAAGAATTAAACATAAAAACCGTATTGTCGCATTATACATTCGATTTGATTGCCAATACTGCTTTTGGTGTTAAATGCAATAGTTTAAGGAATCCAAATGATAAATTCTATCGAATGGTTGATACGATCTTTAATGCACCAACTTTTGAATTGTTCAGATTGATTATAGAAGAAGGATTTGACAATCCTGGCAATACTATGAAAATTCTTTATCATAATAAAGAATTTATTAGATATTTTACAAATTTAGTACATGATACCGTGGCATATCGTGATGAAAATCACATCATACGCAATGACTTTTTGCAACTTTTGTTAAAATTACGAGAATCATCCGAATTGACGATGGATGAAATTGTTGCACAAACATTCTTATTCTTCGTGGGTGGCCATGAAACATCATCTTCAACAATAAGTTTCGCATTACACGAACTAGCTTATAATCAACAATTACAAGAAAGTCTCCGAGAGGAAATTGTAAAAAATCTAGGTCGTGACGTGAACAACTTCAGTTACGAAGAACTTTCAAAATTGTCGCTATTAGATAGAGTCGTCAAAGGTAATCTTCTGAAATTGTTTAAAAATTATGATAATTTTCAAATTCTATCGTAGAAACTCTTAGAAAGTATCCTGTTGCTCCATTACTACTGCGGATCGTTGTAAAATCGTACAAAATTCCAAATAGTAATATTGTCTTAGAAGCTGGAATACCTGTAAGTCTTCCTGTGATTTGTTTACATCGTGATCCTGATTATTTTCCAAATCCGATGAAATTCGATCCGGAACGTTTCAATAATGATAACATCGATAACATTGTGCCATTTAGTTATTTACCATTTGGTGGTGGGCCACGATATTGTTTAGGTAAATTCAAATTTTTGAAATGTCATAATTGTTGTTATTTTTTTCTTACAATTTCTTTTCAGGGATGAAATTAGGTGTAATGCAGGTGAAGTTCAGCTTAGCTGCTTTGTTGAGTAATTTCCGATTTTATCCCAGTCAGAATTCATAACGTGAATTACCATTAAAACCGAGCACTACGTCAGTCGTACTTGTTACAAAAGGTGGAGTGCCTTTGAAGATCATTAATATTTAAGAGGAAATCATGTGTAATCTATTATTCCACTGGATTTAATAAAGGAAATTCTAAATAATAGAGTAGCTATCGAAATAAACAATTCTTAAGAATCTGGTAGCGAAAAACTTGAAAATCTCCTAAACTGCACTGAAATGATCCTAATACATTTTCAAACGTTTCATGATAGCATAAATTCTTTGTCACTCTCCTTATCTAAGCGAAAGGTTCATTCACAATATTAACAGGTTTCATTACTACAGATAACAAGTAACTGGATCACCTAAAGTTGTTACCTAAAAGGGAAGAGGGTAACGAAATTTGAATTCAATTTGCTATATATACTTAATATTCTATTAGCTGCAAAATCTGTCTGGAACTAGTAGAAGTCAGAATTTTTTCCAACAATATTGTGTTGGATTTAGAGCATAGAATAAAATTTTAGATAAGACATAATAAGACTGATAACACAACATTATTGTCGATTGAGAAGCGTTGAGTACAAGAGTACACAGCTAAATCGACTCACAATCAGTATAATATTTCTACAGGTCGACAGCCAAATTTTATAGTAATTATTGATCCTATATTGATCCTATATTGAAGGCATAGCAAAAATGTCGAGAGATTTGCGTCTGTGAATTGACATCAGACAATTGACAACTTTATTCAAAATTCAAAAAAAATAAATCCAAAAACCCAATTTTCGCCCACAATTTCCTGTCATACAAGTTTGATCAACAGAATTTAAAAATAGGCCGACATTGTGCGCTATCGTTATTAATAATTAATCTTCATGTTCAAATTGTCGCCTTGACTTTATAGCATTCAATACTAAATAATAGTTATTTATGATACAAGTGTTAAAAGTGGCATTTTATTTTGCGAGTGGGTAGTTTGCGAAACGAGCCGGAGGCGAGTGGAGCAACCCCACGATAAAGCAGGTCTTTAATTTGCTTCCAATAAAAATGAACTCTAATCCAAGTGAAAAAATTTTTTGAAAACACATTTAGTTTTTCCGTAATACGTTAAAATTCCAATTTGAATTGATTATGTTGTCGTTCTCTTTTGTTTACTAATCGAATGGAATAAAATTTATGTCAGTTATAGTCGTTGATGTGCTTGATGTCGGTATGGATTTGCTTCTGCAGAATTTGCATTTATTTTTCAAAAATCCGGATAAACAAGAATTGTTTGAAAGAAGTCATTGCTTTTTAGGTCATCTCCATTTTGTTGAAAATTTGGATGGTATTTTCTTGTCTTTTTAGTATCACGCTTCTAAAGTTTGGACACCCATTTGCTACAATTTCTCATTGGTAGGCTAAGCTGCACGAGATTGTGCCTTTTTTACTTTGAAGTATATACTGTTCCCACGCCAGACCGAGGCGAGATAGACGGATGCGCAATAGAATTGTTACCGTTAAAGGACCACGCTCGGTCCAGTAGTGTACAAATAGTCTTATGGAAATGGCATTTTATTAAAGCAAAATAGACAGAAATCTCTCGATGAACATAGTACAAAAATTAGTAATAAATTATCACCAGACCTGTTATAATTTTTTCTCATTGTCAATCAAAAGATGCAATTTATGTGGTATCCGTATTTTTAACTAATATCCTTTACGGACGCCTATGGATTACAGGTCAGTTCATTGATTTCAATATACAGCACTGGCGGCTCTCCTGGGCACATAGGAGAAACGTTCGCCCCTCCCATCTGTAGCACTTGCATATGAGTTAGAAGGAGATAAAGAGAATGTAGGTGGTGAAAGAATTAAAAATGCAACCACCCACCCTTAGACCGTTGACCAAACAGGACACTTTCGATTGTAACAAAAACTCGACAAATATCCCATATTTTAGAAATTGTCAACAAACACATGTTAGAGATTCGGTATCTGTGTCACACAGTATTCGAATTTCTGAAATTACATCCCCGATCAAACGCATCAGACAAAGAAGGGACTATTCACAAGATGCTATTATTCGTAAAATTGTAAGTATTTTCTTTGAAATAGAAAAACGGGAATAGTTTACAAATTTGGTTTTATGATAGGGTCAACAACAGTTATAGAAGAATTTAGAATCCTTACTTTATTTTTAAAGAATAAATACAAAGATGTATTTTTTCAATAAAAGTATTGTATATTTATTGTTCATTTTTTTTACCCCATCTGCACTCTGCTTTTTTTCACCACCTACATTCTCTTTATCTCCTTCTAACTCATATGCAAGTGCTACAGATGGGAGGGGCGAACGTTTCTCCTATGTGCCCAGGAGAGCCGCCAGTGCTGTATATTGAAATCATGGATCAGTGGCAACGCTGCTTATTTAATAAATATGCGTCAACTCTTGCCTCGGCCTTACGCAGGAACAATACATTCTATAAGGATCACAAAAATTGTTTTTAAAGAATTAAAAATAGTTTATATTTTGGATACGATAATGTGCGGTTCTACGTCATTCTTCCTGTTTATTGAATTAAATCCAAACTTGGCAACTGGGTTTTTATAAACGAATATCGCTAGACTAAATAATCTGCTTATCAATATTAGCTAAATGATCGAATATTTAAAAATTCGAAATGCATGCCTGAATGTACGTTCAAATCAGTATTAAATTATCGTTTTATCAATGAAGTAGTACCTATAGACAATTGTGACATGTTTAACGTTATTTTTTCAACATCATTTTTAGAACTTTTATTAGTATTCTTTCTGGTGCTACTAACGGTTTTGTATTTTCAATATCGCAAGAAATATGAATTTTGGAAGAATTTAGGTGTTGAACAATTGAATCCAACATTTCCAACTGGTGATCTAGCGACAACTTTCAATTGGACAAGTATCTTTGTACGTTGCAAAGAATTACACAATGAATTCGCACGACGAAACGTCAAATATGGTGGTGTCTATTTCTATGATGGACCAATATTCATGCCTGTATCACCGGATTTAATAAGACGTATATTAGTAACGGATTTCCAATATTTCACCGATCGTGGTGTATACATGGACAAACAACAATTACCAATGTCGTTCAATATATTTGCAATGAAAGGCCAACAATGGAGGAATATCCGCATCAAATGCTCACCAGCTTTCACGTCCGGCAAAATGAAGAATATGTTCCAGATTTTTATCAAAAATGTTGAATACCTCTTAGGCAATTTGGATGAATACAATGATAGCGAAGAAGTGAACATAAAAACGAAATTAAAACGTTTAACAAGCGATATTATTGTTTCTACAGCTTTCGGGATCGAAATGAATACGTTAAAGTACCAAAATGAAGAGTTTGCACAAATGGTTGATCAGGTGCTCAAATCAACTAATTGGGATTTTTTCAAATTACTCATACAAGAAGGAATCCAGAATCCTGGTAATTCTATTAAATTGTCTTACAATCCACTTATTGTTGAATATTTCACTAATTTGCTACGCAGTACGGTTGAATATCGTGAGAAAAACCATATTGTTCAGTCAGATTTAATGAACATTTTTTTGAAACTGAGAGAAACTGGAGGTATGACATTAGATGAAATTGTTAGTCAGTGCTGGTTTTTTTTTATTGCTGGCTACGATACAACATCAACGGCAATAAATTATGCAATCCACGAGTTGGCTTTTAATCAACGGATACAGGAGAATTTAAGAAAGGAAATTGCTACAAATTTAGGAAGAGATGTCACCAAATACACGTACGAATCAGTTTTAAACTTGCCACTTTTAGATAGAGTCATCAAAGGTATTTTATTTGTTAATTAATTCATTGGGTAATAATTGATAGACTGCTTCAATTAAAGAAACTCTACGAAAACACCCATCGGTTGCAATTCTTCACCGTATGGTTGTTAAACCATACAAAATACCAGACACCGATATCGTTCTACCGGCTGGATTACCGGTCGTTATATCGGTGTTGGGTCTGCATCGTGATCCGGCATATTTTCCAGATCCGATGAAATTCGATCCGGAACGTTTCAATGATGATACGAATAAAATTGTGCCGTTCAGTTTTATACCGTTCGGTGATGGTCCACATAACTGTATCGGTATGTTAATTTCCAATTGTCTTTCAATAATTGTTCAATATCGATTTTGTTTTTCTTGGTCAGGACTGAGATTTGCCCTGCTGCAAACTAAATTAGTTGTGGCTGCTTTGGTGAGTAATTTCAAATTCGTTCCAATCAGGAATGGGGAACGAGCTAGGAATAAAATGGTAGTGAAAGTTTTCAAAATTCAAGGCGACAAATAACTTCTACAATATCTAACGATTGGAATGCACCAGATTACTTAATTAGAATATCTCAATCTTGTTCTCTATTATTGTAGTAAGTATGACGGTATAAAAACTCAGTTATAGTCAGAGAATGGACTTAAGAGACTCAAGTCAAACTACTAAAGTTACTCCACAATAGATTCGGTAACATAATAAATCTCCCATTATTGTTATATTTAGACATAACTGTTGAGTAATAAAAAAAAATCACGTTTCACCCTAATAGATACTTTTCAATTGCACAACGCCAGTTCCACTTTTGTTATAATAACTATTGTTATAAATAAATTTTCTTAAATAAAACTATTTTGGACTTTGATTATCTTAATATTTATTTATTATATGTGTAACGTTTCGGTTCGCTACTATCAAACACTAAAAAATCGTCATTTAGTGTTTGATAACGGTTAACGATAGTAGTGAACCGAAACGTTACCCATATAATAAATAAATATAGGTCGCCCGTTTTAGATTGGCGGGAGCTAGGGATGCGCAGTGAATCAATTTTTGACGTTTATTTGAATTTTTCCAGTGGCGTAGTCATTACAAAATGTACGTATTTTAATTAAGTGAGTTAATTATTGCAAAAAAAATATATTTGAAAATTTTATATTTATATTTAGATTACCCTTCATTGGATATACTTTTCACGTGATTTTATTTGTTTATCTACCTTTTACTGTCTAACATTTTCTACGTTACGGTACTGACTCACCAATCTAAAATGCGGGATCTATATTAAGATAATGAAAGTCCAAAATTGTTTTATTAAAAAACCAACATTATCTAAAACTTTTAAGTAAATTTTATTAATTTGACTTGAACCTCCTCAGTCGCTTATTTAACTATATATATTTCCAACAATTCTACAATTCACAGAATTTTCAGTTAGCAATTCTGGCATATATTCTGACCAGCAATCCCCTCACTTTCCAAGAGTTCTACAAGTTTTCTCAGTACGACAAAATTAGCCCTTGGGGAGAGATACAGAATTAAGTCCGAGTAAATTTTGTGACTTGACTTGTAGAACGAATATTTTACGATCTATGCCCAACCAGAATTGCTGCCAGAATATCTGGCACAATCAAACCCTTCCCTTTATTATAATTTTTATAGTTTTCGAAAAATAAATATGTTAAACAATTGCTTCCGAGATTTTTCTTTTGGAATCTCAAGCATCTACAAGACAGTTTGCGAAGATTCTTAGGAGCCTTGATAAATAAATTGAAGACGTTTGTTGAGAGCACTTTTTCCTCGATGGCTAGTAGATAACGACTAATTGAACAACTAAAATTTTCAAACATTTGTAAAGGTTGTGTGGACAAGGTGAACACATAGCAAAAAACCTCTGCAAAAATTCTCAAATATATTTGACACTTTAGAAACACGGGATCGCCATCTAATAATATTCTGCAACATTTTATTTGCAGGAGCTCCATGACTATCAAGAGTTGGTGTTCGTGCTGTGTTTTAGTGATTTTGGTAGTATTGACGGAAGGGGAAAGGAAAAAAAACTTCCCGCACAAGTTACACAATATACTATGGTATATATATATATATATATATATATATATATATATGTCGGCGGCGTACTCTCAAATCAGTCATTTAGAAAAATCCCTAGTCATTCTCTAATCGACTTGGCAGACTGTAAAACGATGAACATTTTGAAATGTTTTACTATTCGCCTGACATTTTCAGGCATTTACTTAAATGCTTTAGAGCATAAAATCTTTTTATTAAATAACTGATTTAAATATCTATTTTTGTCAGGCGTTCTGTAAAATGACAACCTGTGTTATAACCTTACAATTAGAAATCAGTTTTGCGCTTTTTATTTGTCTGGTATACGAAACCGCCAAAAGTGATTTCTAATTGTATTTATTATATTATTATTATTATTATAAACGTGTATTATAATAATTCATTTATTAAACGTTTATAATTCATGTTTATTATTATATATTTCAATAAATGTATTAAATTTGAACTAACAATAATTTAATGACAAAAAAAATATATATTCGTGTGTCCGCTGAGAAAAATTCATGCGCCCAGGGCTGCTCCTGATTGATTTGAGGTTATGTAGCGATTAATTGTTTATACGTTCTTACCTGAATAATACGTTTGTAATTCTTTATAGAAGACGTTTTAATTAATGAATATGATATTTGTCTTCCGTCTGTAACATATTCAAATACGCCGAAAAGTATACGGTTGTAACACAGGTTGTCATTTTACAGAATGCCTGACAAAAATAGATATTTAAATCAGTCATTTAATAAAAAGATTTCATGCCCTAAAGCATTTAAGTAAATGCCTGAAAATGTCAGGCGAATAGTAAAACATTTCAAAATGTTCATCGTTTTACAGTCTGCCAAGTCGATTAGAGAATGACTAGGGATTTTTCTAAATGACTGATTTGAGAGTACGCCGCCGACATTATATATATATATATATATATATATATATATATGTTACTGTGAAAGTCCGACATTTGGTGAATGTTGACATAGGCGCTTGGTGTATGTCCGAAATATTTGCTAAATACCCTTATTTCTGAGTTAGGGCGGTTACTATGATGCGCAGAATATATTTCAGTTAGGTTATTTTTAATATAGATTTAGGTAATCTGCCTAATATTCCCCACTTTATCTACATTGGTTTCTAGAATCCCACTTTCTAGTTACACCATCAGGTATGCAATTTAGGAACTTTGAAGTCTTAATTTTGTATTGAAATAATGACCTGTGACGCGTGGCGATACAGAATTTGAAATTGTTCATCGAAAGTCCGAATGTGCAACAATGTAATGAAATATTTCGGACTTTCACAGTAACATATACAGTTGCGATCAAAAAATTTTAGACGGCGTTTTTTTGACGTTTAAAAATGTTTAATCTGGGCCAAGCATTACTGTTATTATTAACGTTTTAAATATCAAAATTAATAACTTTTTGAATATAAAATAAAAGACTGTCCTACACCAACTAACAATTAGATGTCCTTGACGTTCAAAATTTTTTGATCGCAACTGTATGTATATATACAGGCTGTCCCAACTAACAGTTTAGCCTAAAATATCTCGTTTATGTGTAAATTGAAGTGAGAAAGTATCTAAAGAAATTAGACTGCAATATTTATTCTTCAATTGACTGATACGATTTACTTTCTAACTATTTTGGAAATTACAAAACGTCATACAAGATCTCGAAAGTTACTCAATATTAGGAAATCAATCACCTGCATTGAATACTCACTGTCGTCGCACGTGATGAATTAGAATAAAAACGGAGCATGTGCGCCTTTCGTATAACATGCAGGAAAGATGCTCTAATTAGACTCTATGTCTTTGCGTCATTTTTGCCTATGATTTTCAGTTTCCATGATATTTTTAGACTAAAGACGTCTTGTTGGAATGCTTTCAATGTAATTTTAACTTTTTTTAACGATAATTTTGTATTTTCTGTCTTTGTATTTCTTAATAGGGTCATTCCATATGAAATCGTCTAAAGGCCAAGCCGACTAATCTTAGATTTTGCTGTAACTTTGAGGGATTGTTCTTGAGGATCCCAAAGAACAAAATTTATGCACATTTAATTTTTATAAGAGGCCGTTGCGGCGTATTTGAATTAAGACTTTCAAGAAATGTAATTTTTAGGCTTTATCCATTTTAGCTGTAAAAATTTTACTGTTTAAGATATCTGTGCGTCTTGGCCGGCATTTTGAAGGTGAAAGATAGTAGTTTTCATGTGATGGATAAAAATTTGCTCCGTTAATATTTGTCTTTGACGAGATGGTGCTGAAGATACGTCTTTATTATTCAATTTTTGTGTTCTTTAACTCACTCCAGCGGTTCGACCGTTTAACATAAGTGACTGATGTTACTCAGAAATGAAGTGTACATATTATAGAAAAAATACAGCCAATAATTAACCCGAATAGCCCACTGTTAATATACAAATTCTTTGTTTGAAAATTTGAAAATTCTAAAAATTTCTAAAAATCCCATTGTTTAGGCTATAAAATGAACGTGTTGACTGCGAGATAAAGATGTGAAATTTACAGGATCTTCAGTTTCAATCTTCATCTTCAAATGTCTGTAAAACTCGTTTTGTTATTTTCATTTTTAGTATGTGTGCAAGTGGTTTTTTTGAAGCAATAATTATTATTGTTTTATTTTAAAAAAATGGTAGGCTACTGGTTGTTTTTGTTTAAACAATTTTATTGCTTTTATTATAAAAAATATGTATTATCGGCTATTATTATTATAATTATTATTATTATAGCAAGGATAGTCGCAAAATAAAGAGCTGATAGTTGGTAATTATAACTATTATAAAAATAACCAGTAGCCTACTATTTTTTATAATAAACCATAGTAATTATTGCTTCAAAAAAAGTGGCATTTTTTTGCCACTTCTAATGGCAAGAGTCCGTGTAATGGTGCAGGAGGTACAATTAACAGGATCGTGAGGAAAGTAAGCCTACAACGAACTGCAGATTATCATATATTAACCCCAAAGGCAATGTTCGACTTCTGTACTGACCAAATTCCGGGGATTCAATTTTTCTTTGTATCTACTCTAAATTTTAAGTTGCTGAAACATATTTATCTGATCGTGAGAGATTTATAAATATTACTAGAATAACAAATACAAGAATGCTTCACAGTTGTACTCCTCTGTCTCGTAGCCAATTAATAGTGTGAAAATATTCAGCATCAGATAATCTTGATATAGTTAATATAATAAAACTCAAGGGTAAAATTTAAAAAAAATATATTGTTTCAATTCAAAAAGTGTACGTTTTCTTTTTAAATCATTTATAGTCAGTAATAAAGGCAGTAGCATTGTCAAAACAGAGATACCAAGTAGCCTACTATTTTTTGATAAAACAATAGTACCTATAGTAAGTATTGCTTCAAGAAAACCACTTGCACACATAGTAAGAGTGAAAATAACAAAACGAGTTTTGCAGATATTTGAAGTTAAAGATTAGAACTGAAGATCCTGTAAATTTCATATCTTTATCTCGCAGTCAACACGTTCATTTTATAACCTAAACAATGGGATTTTTAGAAATTTTTAGAATTTTCAAAACTTCAAAGAATTTGTATATTAACAGTGGGCTATTTGGGTTAATTATTGGCTGTATTTTTCCTATAATATGTACACTTCATTTCTGAGTAACATCAGTGACTTACGTTAAACGGTCCAGCCACTGGAGTAAGTTAAAGAACACAAAATTGAATAATAAAGACGTACCTTCAGCACCATTTCGTCAAAGACAAGTATTAACGGAGCAAATTTTTATCTATCACATGAAAACTACTATCTTTCACCTTCAAAATGCCGGCCAAGACGCACAGATATCTTAAACAGTAAAATTTTTACAGCTAAAATTGATAAAGCCTAAAAATTACATTTCTTGAAAGTCTTAATTCAAATATGCCGCAATGTCCGCTTATAAAAATTAAATGTGCATAAATTTTGTTCTTTGGGATTCTAAAGAACAGTCCCTCAAAGTTACAGCAATAGTAAATAGTTAGGTCATTACAGACTGGTATAATACGCATAAGGAAGCTTTCCTGCGTTACAGAAGCCTAAAATCGACTTTGGATTTATAGCATGATTTCAAATATGTTCCAAACAATAATTTAACTGATAATAAAGTGCAATATAACCACTGGAGAATTTTTGGGAAATGAGACTTTTGATTAGCCAGTTTGAAATGACATTATGTCACCAAAAGATTACAAATATTAATTAACGAATGAAATCAGCAGTTTTGCAATGGGTTATCGCAACATCCGCTTAAGGGCCATCTCTCACGCAGTGTTTGAAGAGTACTCTTTCAATCACTAAAATAAATAGAATAAATTAACTAATAGGTTTGAAATTTTTCACAGCTACAAATGAAAGATTGTTTTAAACACTGCGTATGTTTTTTCGCAAAATAAGTATTTTTTTATGATTGGACAAATTAGCCAAAGTTTATCACCAGCCTCTGTCTAAACAGTTAGATAAACGTCGGAAAAAATAAGTGTAGCGTTTAAAGCCGAGTTTTCTTGAGATTTCTTAACAAAAATCAACTTCATGTTTCTAATAATAGTAAACATATTTAGGTTCAAAAAAGACACTGTTTGCTAAATTTTGAATAGAACTTTGTTGATGTAATTCTTTAATTTATTATTAAATAATAATAAATTTATCCGAGTATTATTTTCTTTCCAAGATAATATCGACAATAGATTGACGTTGGCAGTTTTGCAACAAGTAACTTATACCTCTCGAGCGTTTGGTCAATACTTTTACTTCCGAATGGATACAGACACAACAAACGCCTATTACTGGAAGCCAGCAAGTCGGCAACAAAATGCGAACACAACAAAAGCCTACGTCGGCGACTTCACCCATCGGCGTTTTCAAAAGCTTG
This sequence comes from Epicauta chinensis, assembly GCA_021725515.1. NCBI lineage: Eukaryota > Metazoa > Arthropoda > Insecta > Coleoptera > Meloidae > Epicauta > Epicauta chinensis. Next base: position 1,213,132 of record JAEDXX010000014.1, read on the forward strand.
TATACAAGGTCGGACTGAAAAAAAATCAGAAATTTTGAACAAAGCGTATTTTTAGGCCCTTTAACCCCCATGAGTACAGTGGCGTACAATTTTGGTGTCACCAAAATATAAAGGAATCACCTATTTATTGAACTTGAAGTGCAAATATTACTATTGATGCATTATAAGGATAAGTACGGCTCTGTATCTATTCCGATTAACAAGACATAACAAAAACAATCTGTTATGTGGTTATGTAAGCAGAAACTTTATCAGAAAAACATCATGTGACGACAACAACATTCTTTAAATGATAAACAGCAGAGTTAAGCAGTGTTGCCAGATCATAATCTAATAATTTCTAGAAAGTTTATAGATTCCACTGGAATTATATTAGAGAAAAAATCTCATTTTCATGCAACATAGAAAAAGGAAGTTCTACAAATTACTACTTTATTTATTTGTGTTAAAGCATTACATGAAGTTCAAATCATTAGATCTAATGAATTTTCAATAAATCTGGCAATAGAGGAATTATGTATGACGCTATCAGCTACTATGAATTACCGATTACTAGTAAGAAACGTGATCGGCAAGAAATTTATTATGATTATCCGCGCTTATTGTCCAAGAAAAGATGCATCGGCATTTCCTATGATAAAACATGTATGAATCAGCTTCTCACAGCTTTTGTTGTGTGCGACCTAACCTGACCTGCGACTGAACGAATACTTATTTTACATACAACAGTCGGCGTCAGCGTGTGTTGTGTTTGTACCCAATATAGTGAACTCTGTAATTTGTTTTTTCTTAATCAGCGCACTACAAATCTCACGTGGTTTAGCTATCCAGTCAGATATATCTGTCTCATTTCGAACTTTTCAGTCTCTCTCTTAACTAAATTACGAATTTCTGTGAGATGGCCCTTAATTGTGTGGCTTAAAAGCAAACATATTCATTATAATTTGTTGGTTAGTAATATCTAGATTGTTAAAAATTTCAAGAATGCTTAAAATGCCGAAAAAGAGCCGCTAACAGTGCTGCTTTTCTCATTTAGATAATTCGCTTTCGGGAGTCTAGAAACTTGGATTGTGTAAACAAAATAATGGGAAAATTCAAAATATTTATCCGTTAAAATAAAATCAAAAACATTCAGTCATTACAAAGATCGTTTATTATTTTTTAATTAGAACTATGTCCGACCCTGAGAGTAATCTTCAGTGTTCTACATGCGTATACATAAAAAGGTATATAAGGTCAAACAACAAGTTAATTTCGTTTCGCCTTGATAAACGATGGTCCTGTCAAGAAAGTAAGCAATTTTTCAAATAAATATCGACGTGCTGTTTGATTTCTTAGTGTATTCTGTTTTTAATATCTCCTAATACCAACGATCGAAAGTCACAAACATTTATACTGTGTTGTCAGTAATATCGTGTAAATATAAAAAGATCTACGCCGTAAACATTCTTTATAGTTAGTGCGCCTAACCGTTTACACGTAAAAATGTTACAAATTAGTTGGTTAATATCAGCTACCGAACTTTTATTCGTTTTTTTGATAGCATCTGTATTTATTTTATATTTTCAATATCGACAACGCTATCAATATTGGCAAAAATTAGGTGTGAAACAATTCAATCCAATATTTCCAGTTGGTGATCTATCAACATCCGGTCTCGGTATAACAAGTATCTATTCACGTCTCGATTATCTTTATTATCAATTGAAGAAAAACAACCATAAATTCGGTGGCATCTATTTCTTCAATGGCCCAACATTCTTTCCAGTGTCAACCGACATCATAAAACAGATAGTAATTAAAGATTTTGCTTATTTTATGGATCGTGGTGTATACATCAATGGCGATAAAATACCAGTAAGTGTGCATTTATTTTCAATGAAAGCCGCAGAATGGAAAAATCTACGTTCAAAGCTATCACCAGCCTTCTCGTCTGGCAAATTGAAAGCTCTTCACAATATATTACTTAATACTGCTGAAAATTTAGTACAAAGTGCGAAAAAATCAGAAGCAATCGAAGTAAACATGAAAAAACTATTATCACGATTTGGTATCGATTTGATTGCTTCAATTGCCTTTGGTGTTGAATGTAATAGTATTAATAATCCAAATGATGAATTTCCACGGATGGCTGATCTGATCTTTGATGCTCCCTTTTGGGACTTTGTCAAATTGATTGTGGAAGAAGGCCTGGACGATCCGGGCAATATTGCAAAACTATTTCATACTAATAAAGGTGCTGTAAAATATTTCACCGATTTAGTACACAAAACTGTTGAGTATCGTGATAAAAATCATGTTGTACGTGACGATTTCATGCAAGTCATGATGAACTTACGGGATACAGCCGGAATAACTTTGGAAGATATTGTGGCACAGTGCTATTTATTCTTTTTGGCTGGATACGAAACAACATCGACAACAACGAGTTTTGCACTGCACGAATTAGCCTACAACCAACAAATACAGGATGATGTCCGGGAGGAAATTGTGAAAAACGTAGGCAGAGATGTTGCTACATTTGATTTTGAGAAAGTCCTACAATTACCACTTCTTGATAGAGTCCTTAAAGGTAATGCTATTAACTTTATCACAATAAAAACGGTCTCTTTATAATTCAAATTATTCTATTAAAGAAACACTGAGGAAACTCCCATCTGTTCCGATAATATATCGAAAAGTTGTGAAACCGTACAAAGTCCCGGACACTGACATTGTCCTCGAACCAGGAACACCTATAGTCATCCCCGTAGTATCGCTACACCGTGATCCGGAATATTTTCCGGATCCGATGAAATTCGATCCGGAACGTTTCAATAATGATAATATCAACAATATTATACCATGCAGTTATATGCCATTTGGTGAGGGACCCAGAAATTGTATTGGTATGTCCAACTGTTTCCGTTTTCCAATCGAATTGTTCTCATACGATATTTCGTTACAGGGAAAAGATTGGGTATGATGCAAGTGAAAGCAGGACTATCTGCTTTGTTGAGTAATTTCCGATTCTATCCTGCTAAGGATTCGAAATACGAATTGGAATTTAAGGCAAGCACCACAGCACCTGTACTAACTGTTAAAAAAGGTGTGCATCTGAAAATGGTTAAAATTTGAATTAAAATTATGCATAATTCTGCATAGATGCAATTTTATGAATTGGAATTCTATAAAATTTAACGGCTTGGTTTTTTGAAGCAAATTTTCTTATCGTGCACAATATTTTTTTGTTTATAGTTGTTTGTATGTTAATTTTTTCTTAATTAATTGATTAGTTAATATTTTTATCTAATTAACAGAGTTAAAATAAATAATAATTACAATTATAATAATAATAAAATTATACCTAATTAATATTTTTTTTTAAAAAAGATAAACTATTAGTGACTTATCGTTTCAAATGAAAAAAACATCCCTGATAAGATTACGAAAGAATCCTTATTGATGTTAATTATTTTCAAGTCGTTTATTAATATTTTTGAGCAAATAGCAATAAATAAAACATCATTGTGCGGCGTCCAATGTTTCAAACCCTATGAACATTACTGTAGATCTTTTAATATGATGGACTGGGACAAAATAATATACAGCAACAGCAAATTGTTTAGCCACATTTAGTCATTAAAGGAAAACTTGTAACACTAAAATCTACAAATTTTGGGATAAATTCACCACATCTCTGAGTAATTTATGATGTGTTTGAGGCTAAACCTTGAGTTTTCTACAAAGTGCGGTCGATTCCGCTTAACTGAGTCTCCGCTTAATGAAGACAGACGCTTATCTTTAAAAACGAATACTAAACTTAAACTATTACACAATTTAATCGGTTAACTGATCCAAGTTCTTCAGTGAAACGCGTCTTCGACTACTATAGTCGTGGTACAATTGCAATTTTTCAAACATAATTCAAAATGTTAAAAGTTCACTTACTTACATTAAAGCAACATTTAATAAGAAATTAGTCCGTGATGCCCTGTTTGGGCCTGTATATACCTAGGTCCTACTTTATTAGATTTTAGCTTGGATCCCGCACCAACTTCGACGATTGTAGTTTCAAAAGTAACGTATTTCTCATACAAAATTTCGTCTCTTTATTTACCCCCTTATAGGGGATGAAACAACAATACAACTAGCATTGGCGCCTAAGCAGCAATTTTCATACTTCTAAGCTAAAAAATGACGAAGTTCCATGCAAACTTTTCTCCCCGCATTTAACCCCATTGAAAGACGAATTGTTTCTTAGTGCTAAATTAATTACTAAGGGCCTATTGCACAGAATTTCATGCTTTTAGGTCCACTGGTTTAGGCTGTGCTTGATCCAACAGTTAGACAGTGTTAGAATTTTACTAAACAGATTATCGATTTTTTTTATGGGAAATTCGGGCCAACATGTTGTGGATGTGTCCCTGTTTTTGTGTTGTGCACCGTTGAGTTTTTCTTTTTCACGAAATATTAAATATTAAGTAATAATAGACTGTAACATCAAATGGAACTTTATTGGAAAATTCAATGTCTGAAACCTAATATTTCATTTTCCTCTTGTTTTTTCCAGAAAATTTGAAAAATAAAAAGAGGTTGATAGAAGGGAATGCTTTTCCTGCAAAGAGGATGCAAATCTTGGGAAAAAAATCATAAAGACAATTTTCATTCAATTTTGTTAATACGTAAAGGTGAAAGATGAAAAATTAGATTTCCTTTTGGCCTGACAATGAATTTTTATATCTTTCACAACATTTTCATTTGAAGTTTGAACTTTCTTTTCAAAAGATTCACTTTTTTATGAGTAATTCCATTACTTTTCGAATGATTTCTCGGGAGGGATCAATCGATTTTGCTGAAATTCTAGAATCTTGAAGTACCTTATAAAAAAAGATCCCTACATACCAAATTTCAGCCCTCTAGGTGCCATAGATTACGAGAAATTAATTTTTGAATGTCCAAAAATCACCACTTTTCGCCTGTTTTTCAAAATTCGGTCCTTAAAAACTCAAAGCTTGAATACGAATTATTTGTATCATGTTCTGTTCATTATATCTTCTAGTATGTATAAAAAAATATTTTACACCCACCCATCATTTGGCCTTTGTTGTACCTATAATGTACTTGAGCAAAATAAAAATTTCGATAAAGTGACCATTTTAAAATGGCTACCGATAATTACATTTTCAATCAATTTGCTCTTGCGATAGCTAATTCTTTTTGCTGAATAATGCTCTTTAAGCGAGCGACTCAGACAAATTTATTTACGATCTATTTTCGGTGATATTTTGTATCAAAGTTGGTGACTTTTGAAAAATTTGCGAACTTTGACCCTCTAGTACTAATTTCTACCATCTTCAAATTGCTCAAAAACTTCAGAGAACGTAGTGTTCTGTGTCTAGGTCAGTGTTTCCCAAACTTTCGACAGATGTGTACCCCATCTATAATTTTCGTAATATGTGTGTAACCCTCGTCAAAAAAATGCATATAATTTGATAATAATAAGTCGCTTGTTGCACCAGGCGCAGCAAAAGCTCGCAGCCACATGTACCCCTTCAAACTCTTCGCGTACCCCAGGGGGTACGCGTACCACACTTTGGGAAACACTGGTCTAGGTCTAGAACAATCCCTGATGTCAATATGTAGTGTCCATGTTTATTAACTACATAATCTCAAATTTGATGCTTTTTAATTAAATAAGTTGTAAAAAATAAAAATTATATTTGAAGGATATTTTTAAGTATTCTACGTTATGTTCACATCATTATAATACTATATTATTAAAATAAAAGCAAAATAAACAACATGAGATAAAATAAGCAGCTTCAGTATTGAATTGAAGGATCCAAAAATTGTAGAGAATCACAGAAGTTCGGGCCAGTAAAATCCCTTTGAAGGATTGTTCTAGACACTGAATACTATGTTCTCTGATATTTTTGAGCAATTTGAAGATGGTAGAAATTAGTACTAGACGGTCAAAGTTCGCAAATTTTTCAAAACTCACCATCTTTGATACGGAATATCACCAAAACTAGATAGTAAATAAATTTTTCTGAGTCACTCGCTTAAAGAACATTATTCAGCGAAAAGAATGAGCTATCGCAAGAGCAAATTGATTGAAAATTGAATTATTGGTGGCCATTTGAAAATGGTCATTTTATCCAAAGTTTTTATTTTACTCAAGTACATTGTTATAAAGTAGTATTGTGTGCAACGAAATGGTGGATTGTTTGAGCAATCTCTGTAATAAAATAAGTTTAGACGTTTGCTTATCTCAGATAAAATGAATAAAAAATTTCTATTCTTTCCTACTTAATTTACTGAATTTATCAATAATTATTGCTTGTAGGCATATGCAAAGTGCCTACTTTAATAAATACATTAATTGACGAATATCTCACTAAGTATTGGTTTTAGGCGTATGTTGCCTTAAAACTTTTTGAAAGACAATTTAACGAGGTATTCAAAAATAATAAAATATACAGGCTGTTCCATTTAAGAAATTGAAGTTGATGCCACTTCCGGTGAAACAGGAAGCAGCATTGATTGGCATCTATCCCAAAACAAAGATGATAATAAACTGTGCAACTTTGTTTCAAGAAGTATTGTCATATCTTTAAAAATAATGGAGTTATGCCTTGGGGCGTTTTTTATAATCTATCCTGTATATATGTTACTGTGAAAGTCTGTTAGTTGGTGAATGTCGATATTCACATAGGCGCTTGGTGTATATCCGAAATATTTCATTACATTGTTTACATTCGGACCTCCACCGGTTATGTCGACATTCACAATGCACTAATGGTGAATGTCGAACATGTCCGAGATTTATATTTTTTCTCCGTAATTCAGCCGCTATAAAACGTCACAAGTGTAACGTAACTTTTTTGCCTCGCTTTCTGAGAGGAGTGACCAAGGATTTAAATCCCATAGAATATTCTAAATGAGAAAAGAAAATAATAATAATAAAAAAAATGGATAAGTTTTTCTCATGTTTTGTTTTTAATATTAACTACTAAATTTATATGTAAAATAGAGATTATTTTCATTAACCATTAATTTTTTTTAATGGAAAATATTTTAATCATTAAATTTAACGTTTTAATGGAAATAATTTTCATTAACCATTAAAATTAACCAGTTAATGGATTTTTTTTCCATTAAAACATTAAATTTAATGATTAATGGAAATGCTAATGCATTATGATATTTAATGCATTCTTTACCACTCTGATATAAATATTGATGTGCTATTTGATTTCATAACGTGTTCTGTTTTTAATATCTCCTAAAGACCAACGATAAGTCTACCAAAGTCACAAACATTTGTGATGTGCTGTCAGTTTAATATCGTGTAAATATAAAAAGGTCTACGCTACAAATATTCTTTATAATTAGTGCGCGTAACAGTTTATACGTAAAAATGTTACAAATTAATTGGTTAACATCAGCTACCGAACTTTTATTCGTTTTTTTGATAGTATCTGTGTTTATTTTATATTTTCAATATCGACAACGCTATCAATATTGGCAAAAATTAGGTGTGAAACAATTCAATCCAATATTTCCAGTTGGTGATCTATCAACATCCGGTCTCGGTATAACAAGTATCTATTCACGTCTCGATTATCTTTATTATCAATTGAAGAAAAACAACCATAAATTCGGTGGCATCTATTTCTTCAATGGCCCAACATTCTTCCCAGTGTCAACCGACATCATAAAACGGATACTAATTAAAGATTTTGGTTATTTTATGGATCGTGGCGTATACATCAATGGCGATAAAATACCAGTAAGTGTGCATTTATTGTCAATGAAAGCCGCAGAATGGAAAAGTCTACGTACAAAGCTATCACCAGCCTTCTCGTCTGGCAAATTGAAGGCTCTTCACAATATCTTAATTAATACTGCTGAAAATTTAGTATAAAGTGCGAAAAAATCCGAACTAGTCGAAGTAAACATGAAAAAACTATTATCACGATTTGGTATCGATTTGATTGCTTCAATTGCCTTTGGTGTTGAATGTAATAGTATTAATAATCCAAATGATGAATTTGCACGGATGGCTGATATGATCTTTGATGCACCCCTTTGGGATTTTGTCAAATTGATTGTGGAAGAAGGCCTGGACAATCCGGGCAATATTGCAAAAATATTTCATACTAATAAAGGTGCTGTAAAATATTTCACCGATTTAGTACACAAAACTGTCGAGTATCGTGATAAAAATCATGTTGTACGTGACGATTTCATGCAAGTCATGCTGAAATTACGGGATACCGACGGAATAACTTTGGAGGATATTGTGGCACAGTGCTATTTATTCTTTTTGGCTGCATACGAAACAACATCGACAACAATGAGTTTTGCACTGCACGAATTAGCATACAACCAACAAATACAGGATGATGTCCGGGAGGAAATTGTGAAAAACGTAGGCAGCGATGTTGCTAAATTTGATTTTGAGAAAGTCCTACAATTACCACTTCTTGATAAAGTTCTTAAAGGTACTGCTACTAACTTTATCACAATAAAAACGGTCTCTTTATAATTCAAATTACTCTATTAAAGAAACACTGCGGAAACACCCATCTGGTCCGATAATATATCGAAAAGTTGTGAAACCGTACAAAGTCCCGGACACTGATATTGTCCTGGAACCAGGCACACCTATAGTCATCCCCGTAGTGTCGCTACACCGTGATCCGGAATATTTTCCGGATCCGATGAAATTCGATCCGGAACGTTTCAATAATGATAATATCAACAATATTATACCATGCAGTTATATGCCATTTGGTGAGGGACCCAGAAATTGTATTGGTATGTCCAATTGTTTCCTTTTTCCAATAGAATTGTTCTCATACGATATTTCGTTTCAGGAAAAAGATTGGGTGTGATGCAAGTGAAAGCAGGGCTATCTGCTTTGTTAAGTAATTTCCGATTCTATCCTGCTAAAGATTCGAAATACGAATTGGAATTTAAGGCAAGCACCACAGCACCTGTACTAACTGTTAAAAAAGGTGTGCATCTGAAAATGGTTAAAATTTGAATTAAAATTATGCATAATTCTGCATAGATGCAATTTTATGAATTGGAATTCTTTAAAATTTAACGGCTTGGTTCTTGAAGCAAATTTTCTTATCATGCACAATATTTTTTTGTTTATAGTTGTTTGTATGTTCATTTTTTCTTAATTAATTGATTAGTTAATATTTTTATCTAATTAACAGAGTTAAAATAAATAATAATTACAATTATAATAATAATAAAATTATACCTAATTAATATATTTTTTAAAAAAGATAAACTATTAGTGACTTATCGTTTCAAATGAAAAAAATATCCCTGATAAGATTACGAAAGAATCCTTATTGATGTTAATTATTTTCAAGTCGTTTATTAATATTTTTGAGGTCATCTTGCGGATTACCGCCAACCAATGAGCAAATAGAAATAAATAAAAATCATTGTGCGGCGCCCAATGTTTCAACTCCTATGAGCATTACTGTAGATCTTTTAATATGATGGACTGGGACAAAACAACATACAGCAACACCAAATTGTTTAGCCACATAGACATTAAAGGAAAACCTGTAACACTAAAATCTACAAATTTTGGGATAAATTCACCACATCTCTGAGTAATTTATTATGTGTTTGAGGCTAAGCCCTGAGTTTTCTACAAAGTGCGGTCGATTCCGCTTAACTGAGTCTCCGCTATATGAAGGCAGCCGCTTATCTTTAAAAACAAAAACTAAACTTAAACTATTACACAATTTAATCGGTTAACTGATCCAAGTTCTTCAGTGAAACACGTCTTCGACTACTATAATCGTGGTATAATTGCAATTTTTCAAACATAATTCAAAATGTTATAAGTTCTCTTACTTACATTAAAGCAACATTTAATAAAAACTTAGCCCGTGATCCCCTGTTTGGGCCTGTACATACCTAGGACTTACTTTATTAGATTTAAGCCTTAGATCCTGCACCAACTTCTACAAAAGTAACGTATTTCTCATACAAAATTTCGTCTCTTTATTTACCCCCTTATAGGGCATGAAACAACAATACAACTAGCATTGGCGCCTAAGCAGCAATTTTCATACTTCTAAGCTAAAAAATGACGAAGTTCCCTGCAAACTTTTCTCCCCGCATTTAACCCCATTGAAAGACGAATTGTTTCTTAGTGCTAAATTAATTACTAAGGGCCTATTGCACAGAATTTCATGCTTCTAGGTACACTGGTTTAGGCTGTGCTTGATTCAACAGTTAGACAGTGTTAGAATTTTACTAAACAGATTATCATGGGTCAATATGTTGTGGACGTGTCCCTGTTTTTGAGTTGTGCACCGTTGAGTTTTTCTTTTTCACGAAATATTAAATATTAAGTAATAATAGACTGTAACATCATATGGAACTTTATTGGAAAATTCAATGTCTGAAACCTAATATTTCATTTTCCTCCTGTTTTTTCCAGAAAATTTGAAAAATAATAAGAGGTTGACAGAAGGTAATGCTTTTCCTGCAAAGAGGATGCAAATCTTTTTTCATTCAATTTTGTTAATATGTAAAGGCGAAAGATGAAAAATTAGGTTTCCTTTTGGCCTGACAATGAATTTTTATATCTTTCACAACATTTTCATTTGAAGTTTGAACTTTCTTTTCAAAAGATTCACTTCTTTATGAGTAATTCCATTACTTTTCGAATGATTTCTCGGGAGGGGTCAATGGATTTTGCTGAAATTCTAGAATCTTGAAGTACCTTATAAAAGATCCCTACATACCACATTTCAGCCCTCTAGATGCCATAGATTACGAGAAATTAATTTTTGAATGTCCAAAAATCACCACTTTTAGCCTGTTTTTCAAAATTCGGTTTTGTTTATTATATCTACTAGTATGTATAATAGTAGATTATGTTATTAGTAAAGGGCGGATATCTGCTCCAAGTTGGAGCAAGGCAAATTCTAGTCTCCTGACAAATTCGTATAGAGCGTATCGGCAAAAGCTGTTGTACTTGTATATTCTATCTTTTTTTGTGAAATGTTTCTCTATACAAATAAAGTTCGAACTACCCCGCACATAGAGAATCAGTGGACCAGTTGAACTGCTACCGTGACGTCGCTACGTTACGGCGAAAAAGCAGGTGCCTAATTGTACCGTATTTCTATGAATTTCTGGTCGCTCTCTCTCATTCTTTAAAATACGGTTCGTCACCGGTAACAAGGTGATGTTTCTGCCATAGAAAATTAAAAAAAAACAAGAATTTTTGACAAAAATTAATAAAAAAAAAACTTTTATCTTCAAACGTCACAAAAGTGACACATTTTGTGACTCAAATGACAAGGTAAAAATAGCATTTTGTGTGCCTAGGCGCTTTTTTCTTTTTTTATAAGCTTAGGCAGACAAAATGAACAACAATAATTTTCAACAATGTACACATAATTTATTAAAAACTAATATTACAAATTATTACTTGTTAACGTTAATGTGAAACACACAGTTAGTAATACTAGCATTTTGGAGCAATCCCCTAGCGCCAACAATATCTATCGTACAAAAACCTGTCAAATTCTTCTTTTGATGTGATTTTGGCTTTTTTTGGCTTGTAACCCTCTTTTTGTTTTTTCAAAAACAAGCGCAGCATGCAGTATTTTGAGATATCGACATTTTTCTTTAAATTTGAATATTGCGACCAGAGAGAAGAACTTTTCAAGGTTCGAGATAATTCCAAAAAGTAAGCTAATAAGACGTTTTCCGAATACACTTCCACATTTTTCGCGGAACACCACTTTAAGAATTTTTCGTAGGCCGCGTCATAGACACTTGCCGATTTATTCGGTAGTAATTTTTTGATAGACTTTCTCGCAGCTTCAACGAGTTCAGAATGAGTAGAAGGTTGGTCGGAACTTGACATCGTACAGTTTTATTTAATTTTTTTCGTTGTTTCAACTTTGTTTTTTGCATCGCCATGGAAGCAGTACTGCCAAGGTATTATGATCAGTTAAAATTTTAATTTTTAAAAACTTTTCAAGATAAAAAAATGTTAAATTAAGACGTTTGAAGATAAACTAGTATATGTCACACAAAGTTCCACTTTTGCGCCTAATAACATAATCTACTATTAAATCTAATTTTTATTTTTTACCTCATATCAGTATGCAGTATCACATGTTTATCAACTTTATAACCTCAAATTTGATGCTTTTTTAAATAACGTTTTTCTAAGCACCACAGAGCAACTGTTTTTACTATTTTATTCAGTCAACTATACACGTGCGCTCCAAATTAAGCCGAATTTTCGATATTCTCTTTGGTTTGACTCAGTAAAAAGTATTGGCATTTTTGGTGCGATTCTTGTTTTCAAAAGAGATCTTTTTAAGATTATCAAATAACAAAACGTTTGCTAACGAATTTTGGATTTCTACTAGCGTAAAGGTTAGTTTCTGTTCTATATGGCGAGTAGGTACTATCAATTTTAATTCCAATATTTTTTATTAATATGGTTTTTATATTATTTCGGTAATTTCCCTTCAAAAAATAGGACAACAAAGGGATGAAGTGTTACCAAAAATTGCAGTAGAAATGTAGAAAGTGGAGTGTTCGCCTTGCCGTACCGTACCGCAATTAGGAACGTCACTGTAATTGTAAATAACACTATCAAAAATTAGAATTGTGCATAAATACAAGCGCGTAACGGAGAACGTCTCAATTTTAGTCATAGTGAGAGTGTTGGTACATCGTTGAATATGTTAGAGATCAATTGGTTAACATCAGCCACCGAACTTTTATTAGTTTTCTTGGTAGCCTCTATATTTATTTTATACTATCAATACCGTCAACGTTACAAATATTGGCAACAATTAGGTGTAAAACAATTAAACCCAACATTTCCAGTTGGTGATCTATCAACGGCCGCAATCGGTCTAACAAGTATTTATACACGTATACAATTTATATACAATGAATTCAAGAAAGACAATCAGAAATTTGGTGGTATTTATTATTTTAAGGGGCCAGCATTTATGCCAATCGCACCGGACCTAATTAAACAGATATGTATCAAAGACTTCAGCACGTTTACCGATCGTGGTGTTTATATTAATGGCAAAGAAATACCAGTAAGTGTTCATTTGTTCTCAATGAAAGGTCCAGATTGGCGAAATCTACGTACAAAATTAACGCCAGCATTTACAACCGGCAAATTGAGAAGTCTTCACAAGTTGATGATCAAAAATGTTCAACAATTAATTGACAATCTTAAAGAGTCGAAACAACGGGAAATCGGCATCAAAGAGAAACTACTACGACTTGGTGTTGATATGATTGCTAATATTGCATTTGGTATTGATTGTAATAGTTTGAAAGATCCAAATGACAGATTCGCCGATATGGTTGATAAAATCTTCAATCTACCGTCATGGGCACTGCTGAAATTGATCGCCGAAGAGGGTCTCGACAATCCGGGAAATATTATGAAACTCTTCCATGTTAATAAGGAAGTTGTGCAATATTTCACCAATTTAGTACATGAAACTGTTGAATTTCGTGACAAAAATCATTTTGTACGCGATGATCTGATGCAAGTTTTATTGAAATTACGCGATACAGTCGGCTTGAGTATGGAGGATATTGTTGCACAGTGTTATATCTTTTTCCTTGCTGGCTATGAGACAACATCATCGACTACGAGTTTTGCTATACATGAATTAGCCTACGCTCAACAGATTCAAGAGAATCTCCGGAAAGAAATTGTGGAAAATGTAGGCAAAGATGTTAGCAAATTTGACTATGAATCAATTGCAAAATTGCCACTTTTAGACAAAGTCGTTAAAGGTAAACTTGTTGAGTGAATTTGAGAAAATTAATAATACAAAATATTCTATTATAGAGACCTTAAGGAAACACCCCATCGTTCCGTTAGTACATCGTGAAGTAGGAAAACCGTACACAATCCCAGACACTGATATTGTTTTGGAACCAGGCACACCTGTAGTTATACCTGTGATTGCTCTACATCGCGATCCGGACTTATTCCCGTATCCGATGCAATTCGATCCGGAACGTTTCAATGATGAAAATATCGATAATATCGTACCGTACAGTTATATACCATTTGGTGATGGTCCACGGAATTGTATTGGTAAGAATGTCTTTTTGTGAATTTGTTTATATAGGAAGTGTGTTGAATTTACTCAATTTTTATTTCAGGAAACCGATTAGGCCTGACACAAATCAAATTAAGTTTATCTGCTTTGTTGAGTAACTTCCGATTTTATCCTGGCAAAGGTTCACAGCTTGATTTGGAATTGAAGCCGAGCACCACGTCACCTGTGCTTTCTGTTAAGAGTGCAATACCTGTAAAGATCGTCGATGTGTGAAAATCAAAAGAGCCGCTTTTAAAAACAACGGTTCTAATTATTTATCTTTACATCTCTTTTATCTAATTAATTAAACTAATTAACACATATACGATGTAGTTTTCTATAATTAATTATATTCGTTATACACTTTATTAAAATAAATGATAATGGCAAATCGAAAGAAAAAACAGCGTGGCAACTTCTAAACTGATTGTATAATTTTGTGTTATCATTAAAGGGCGGATATCTGCTCCAAGTTGGAGCAAGGCAAATTCTAGTCTCCTGACAAACTCGTATAGAGCGTATCGGCAAAAGCTGTTGTACTTGTATGTTCTATCTTTTCTTGTGAAACGTTTCTCTATACAAATAAAGTCCGAACTACCCCAGACATAGAGAAGCAGTGGACCAGTTGAACTGCTGCCGTGACGTCGCTACGTTACGGCGAAAAAACAGGTGCCTAGTTGTACCGTATTTCTATGAATTTCTGGTCACTCTTTCTCATTCTTTAAAGGACGACTCGTTACGGCCAAGAAACCGATGTCTTTGCGATAGAAAATTAAAAAAAAACAACAATTTTTGACAAAAATAAATAAAAAAAAAACATTAAAATTATGAACACATTTTTGTTCATTTGTTCTACGTGTCTTTTGTTATAAATTTATGTAAATACATGCATTAAAATTAAACTACGCCAATGGTGTATTTCGAGCATTGTAATTCTAATCAAATGACCTTCAATCCGCCCTTTAGTTATCATTCTATAACAGGATTGACACGTGTCAATCACAGTACAGAGTACTCTGTACTGTAAATAATATAAACATTTCAAGGAAACAAGTTAACATTTTTTTATATAGAGTTCCATACAGTGTCGGCAATAAATTATGTAATACTTTAATGATATAACTAATTACACTAATTAGTGGAGGTCTAATTGAAACATGTCGATAAATACAAGATAATTACGCCATAATTATCTAGAATTAGAAAAAAAGTAACGAAAACAAACAGCGCATTCGTTTATTAGCTAGTGATGAATAATTACAACATTTCAATAATTGTTTTGAATGATGTCAATTTTTTATTAATATTTATTATACAGACTGTCTCAGCACAGAAAATCACCTTTCATAATTCCTTCAATTAACAAAACAATTAAATTAATAATTAAAAGAAGTTTGCTTTGGAGAGGTATTCACAAAGTACCCTTTTATGTGCAATACTGGTACAGTCAACATTCTGTTTTTTAGGTCTTTTATTATATATTTTGCAGAGTTGCCTAGTTGTGCTTTTTGCATTCAAAATACCCCTTGGATGATTCAGTTTGAGTTCTTGAAGGATTTATGGAAAATCGTGAGACAGTCTGTATATTTGCTAATTACCAGTCACAGTTTGAGATTGACTGTAAAAAACTGTTTATTCCATTTCAAACAAGAGTGATAGACATACAAAGATTTCAAATTGTACCATCTTTAAGGATAGCCTATTTTCGATTGTTTTACAGGGTGTCTCCATCCAATCCTGTGCTACTTTTTCCAGAGTAGTCAGATAGTGTAATTAGATTTTTGCTATGTTCTTTTGATTTCGAATTATTTCCGGTTTTTCACTTTTCCGCAATCAAATTCTTGCTTTTTTTTGAAATCCGTTCACAAATAAAACAGTTCTGGCCACAAAATAGGATAATTTAATTTGATTTACCTGTTTCCAAAACCGTCGTTACGTTTGAACAAAGCGTGAAACTTATTTATAATGAAAAAATTTTGCTAATAAAAGTTGTAGGCCTTGATGGATTTTTAACACGCAATAATAACAATTTAATATCATAAATCTATTATATATATAAAAATGGTGTAAAAAATGTATAGTAATTCATAAAATGAGAACGACTGGGCCGATTTCTGTAAAATTTTTTGTCAGTTGTTCGTATTTTCGAGGAGAAGGTTTTTACGGAAGAAAATTTTGGAAAATCTCTCCGCAAAAGTCGGAAAATTGGAAAAATCGAAAGTTTTCATTCAAAATCCGAGTTGACTTAGACTTTGCGCAATCTGACAGGTGTCATTTTGGCATTGTAATTTTTTACAGTAAATGTGCTGCGAGTTTTGTGTAGTGTTAAACTGATTCCGGATAGTTGTAAATTACGCATTTACGTAAAGTTGGGGCGAGACAAAGTTCGCCGGGTCCGCTAGTAATTAATATAAAGCTATTACTTTTAAAAGACTGTATAATAGACTTTAAACATGCACAATTATAAACTGACTATACCCACATTGTCATTTTGATTTTATAACAATCAGAACTGAATAAGCATAAAGCTGAAAAGTAGCAATCATGTACAAATGAGTTGTCTCCAATAAGAGAATTATTACTAGTATTTTCATTAACATTAGGATTAGCTGTTTATTTATTAGCTGAATATTAGAAACAATTAGGTGTTGGAAAATTAAATCTAACACATCCGGTTGGTCATCCTTCCACATCACCATGCGGCTTTAAAAGTGTTTTGTGCACTTGCAATTCAATTTCGGTGGTATCTACTTCTTTAAAGGGCCAACATTCATACCAATTTCACCGGATTTAATCAAACACATTCTAGTCAAAGATTTCGATTATTTCATCGATCGTGGTCTTTATATCAATAAAGAAAAACATCCAATTACTGCACATATTTTATCAATGCAAGGCCAAGAATGGAGGGATATTCGTGTCAAGTTCACACCGGCTTTCACATCCAGTAAAATCAAAAGAATGTACAATATTTTTGTAAGAAAGATCGATAATTTAATCAATATTCTACACGAATACAATGATGGAGATGAATTGGATATTAAATATAAATTAGTACGTTTAATAACTGATGTAATCGGTTCAGCAGCTTTCGGTATCGATTGTAATAGTTTAAAATATCCGCATGAAGAGTTCCCTCAGATGGTTGATCAGATTTTCAAAGCATGGTCGAATTGGCGCTAGAAGAAGGTTTCGAAAATCCAGGGAATATTATAAAAATTACACATCGTAATAAAAAAGTCGTAAGATTTTTTACAGATTCAGTACACAATATGGTCAAGTATCGTGATGAGAATAAAATTAATCGTGATGATTTACTGAATATTTTGTTGAATCTACGCGACACAGTTTATTGCGCAATATTAATTATTCTTTACCACTGGATTCGAGATATCATCATCAACAATAAATCATGCAATTCATAAATTATTCTACGATAAACAGCCACAAGATCGACTCAACAAAGAAATTTTAGATAATATCGGTAATGATGTCAATAAATATACTTACGAATCGGTTCTTAGTTTACCGTATTTACCTAGATAAAATCTTCAAAGGAAATAAATGTAAAATATGTTAAATTGCATTTTTGTGATTGTTTTAATTAATTAGAAACATTACGTAATTACCCACCTGCAGGTACGTTCAATCGTATCGTTGTTAAACCTTACAAAATTCCACATACTAATATTGTTCTGCCACCAGGAACGCATGCTATGATGTAGACATTGTAGACACTAGGTTTACAACGGGATCCGGAGTATTTCCTGGAACCGATGGAATTTAAACCGGAACGTTTTGACAATGAGAGCGAATTTGTACCATTTACTTCTTTACCATTTGGTGATGGACCATGGAATTGCATTGACATATTTCAGTATTGAGGTGAGACAATTAAGGGCACCCTCTGGCCCCTTCATATTGTTCTATCTTGTGAACGAAAAGTCAACAACTGAGAAGTATTTGAAGTTAATGTCAAACAACATTCACATTCGATAGCACGAAGAGTAAATTCGTGATTTTTGTTAAAAATATTGAAAATTTTATAAACATTTTGAACAAATACGAATATGGTAGAATATTAAAAAATAAACGATAAATTAAGACGTTTAGCAAGTAATATTATTAGTTCTATAGCTTAAACAGTTTAAAATATCAAAATTATGAATCCACTCAAACGGTTGATCAGATACCCATTTTTTCTTAAATCAGTTTTATTAAAAAGAATACTTTCAACTTTCAAATAATAATACTTTCAAAGGACTTCTTAATAAACCAAAAGTTAACACATATCTTATCGATATGGTACGTAAAATGTCTGAGTATTGAGATAATAAGCAATACTCTCATGTATTTCAGTTGTTAAGTATTTTTGACACTTACCAAATTTGTAATTACTTGAATTTATTCAATGACAAACAATGATAAGAAATAATGATAATTAGGTCATTTCAAATTA
Organism: Epicauta chinensis; assembly: GCA_021725515.1. Lineage (NCBI taxonomy): Eukaryota > Metazoa > Arthropoda > Insecta > Coleoptera > Meloidae > Epicauta > Epicauta chinensis. Next base: position 1,231,726 of record JAEDXX010000014.1, read on the forward strand.
TTCTTTAGAGTTTAGACGAAAGTGCAAAATTCTCGTTTCATTTATCTCTTATAATAGTCAACTCATGAATAAAATTCTCATTCTTTGTCTAATTATCTATTCGTCTATTTTATGATACGCCTAAAATAAAACTCAAGCGTGATTACAAAAATCGGACAAAACAACCATTTTGACGGCGAAGATTAATATTTCCAGTGAATAATGTATTAATATCTTTTAAATTATTATGTTTTTTGAATTTGTCTCAAATAATATTAATAAACAAATAAAGTCACCAATGCTATAGTCTGCAGACGACTCCTCAAATCTCATTCAAAACAAAATTAAATTAATCAGTCCATGATAAAATTTGAAAAATCCATAAATATAATGTCACAATTCAAAAGCAAACAATTACTGTTTATTTTAGTGAGAGTGTTTGTTAAAAATGTTGAATACTAATTGGTTCTCTGTAACAACAGAACTTTTATTAGTTTTTTTCGCAACCTCACTATTGGTGTTATATTTGCAATACCGTCAACGTTACAAATATTGGAAACAATTAGGTGTTAGACAATTAAATCCGATTTTTCCAATTGGTGATTTATCAACTGCTGCAATTGGTCTAACAAGTATTTATGCACGTGTACAAACATTATATAATCAATTCAAATGCGACAATCTCGAATTTGGTGGTATCTATTTTTTTAATGGACCAGTATTTGTACCATTATCACCTGATTTAATCAAACGTATACTAGTGACAGATTTCAGTCATTTCACCGATCATGGTATGTATATCGATGAAGAAAATTTACCAATTAGTGCGAATCTAGTCGCGATGAAAGGTAAACGTTGGAAAGATATGCGTACAAAACTAAGACCAGCTTTTTCAACTGATAAATTGAAGATTATTCATGAGACATCAATTGAAAACGTACAAAGTTTACTACAATTCTTAAAAGAGGTTAATCAACAAGAATTAGACATAAAAACCGTATTGTCGCATCATACAGTTGATTTGATTGCCAATATTGCTTTTGGTGTTAAATGCAATAGTTTAAGGAATCCAAATGATAAATTCTATCGAATGGTTGACGGGATCTTTAATGCACCAACTTGGGAATTGTTCAGATTGATTATAGAAGAAGGATTAGACAATCCTGGCAATACTCTGAAAATTCTTTATCATAATAAAGAAGTTATTAGATATTTTACAAATTTAGTACATGAGACCGTGGCATATCGTGATGAAAATCATATCACACGCAACGACATTTTGCAACTTTTATTAAAATTACGAGAATCATCCGGATTGACGATGGATGAAATTGTTGCACAATCATTTTTATTCTTCGTGGCTGGCTATGAAACAACATCTTCAACAATAAGTTTCGCATTACACGAACTAGCTTATAATCAACAATTACAAGAAAATCTCCGAGAGGAAATTGTAAAAATTGTAGGACGTGACGTGAACAACTCTAGTTATGAAGTATTTTCAAAATTGTCGCTATTAGATAGAGTCGTCAAAGGTAATCTTCTGAAATTGTTTAAAAATTATGATAATTTTCAAATTCTATCATAGAAACTCTTAGAAAGTATCCTCTTGCTCCATTAATACCGCGGATCGTTGTAAAATCGTACAAAATTCCAAATACTAATATTGTCTTAGAAGCTGGAATACCTGTAAGTCTTCCTGTGATTGGTTTACATCGTGATCCTGATTATTTTCCAAATCCGATGAAATTCGATCCGGAACGTTTCAATAATGATAACATCGATAATATTGTGCCATTTAGTTATTTACCATTTGGTGATGGGCCACGATATTGTTTAGGTAAATTCAAATTTTTGAAATGTCATAATTGTTGCCATTTTTTTCTTACAATTTCTTTTCAGGGATGAAATTAGGTTTAATGCAGGTGAAGGTCGGCTTAGCTGCTTTGTTGAGCAATTTCCGATTTTATCCCAGTCTGAATTCACAACGCGAACTACCACTAAAACCGAGTACTACGTCAGTCGTACTTGTTACAAAAGGAGGAGTGCCTTTGAAGATCATTAATATTTAATAGGAAATCATATGTAATCTATTATTGTACTGGATTTAATAAAGGAAATTTTAAATAATAGAGTAGCTATCGAAATAAACAATTCTTAAGAATCTGGTAGCGAAAAAATTGAAAATCTCCTAAACTGAACGAAAATGATGAAATTCCAAACGTTTCATGGTAGCATAAAATTTTTGTCACTCCTCTTATCTATGCGAAAGGTTCATACACTCTATTAACAGGTTTCATTACTATAGATAACAAGTAGCTGGATCACCTAAAGTTCTTACCTAAGAGGGAAGAGGGCTACGAAATTTGAATTCGATTTGCTGTATATAGGTACTTAATATTCTATTAGCTCCAAAATCTGTCTGGCACTAATAGAAGAGAGAATTTTTTCCAACAATATTGTGTTGGATTTAGAGCATAAAAAAAAGTTTTAAATAAGACATAATAAGACTGATAACACAACATTATTGTCGATTGACGTTCGATTCTGTCTGGCACAATGGTCTAATTTTCAAACTAGATCAGTCAGGCATTCCCCCTGCCATGGTGCAACTCATACACTCATTTCTCCAGAACAGGAAGTTCAGAGCGAAAATTCGCGACCAACTCTCCAGTGAACGACCCCTGGAAGCCGGAGTCCCTCAGGGCTCCGTGTTGTCTCCACTTCTTTACAACCTATTTATAGCCGACATACCCAAAAACCCAAGGACACAGCTCGCCATATACGCAGATGATACGGCCATCTACGTCAGAGCTAAATATCCGTCCTTGCAAGAAGCAGTAGACGATATCGAATCTTGGATGCACCTCTGGCGGAGAACAAATTTCTAAGGTCGGCTTTCAACACACCATGGTTTGTTAGAAACACCCAATTACACCGAGAGGCAAACATGCCGGACGTACAGGAGTATCTCCTTAAGATTGCCACAAAGGCCTTCTCCACGATTTCCGACCATCCAAATCGCTTAGTGCGAGAGGCCCTCGACTACGACGAGGAGGATCGGTGGCGAGTGAAGGGGCCAAAAATGGCCCTCTACCAGGACCACTAGGTACCACTACTCATTCATCACTTGCGATTAATGCTTAATGATGTTCACAGAGAGACGTCATCGTCCTCGCGGCTTCACGCTCCAGTGAAGTCGTGCAGTTCCGATAAGGGAAATAAGATTCAGTGACTCGCACCCTGGAACTATGAGAGGTTTTAGTCGGTATGCCACATAATGTGGAGACTCCGACACTATCTGGTCGTCAAAGGAGACGCCAGGTGCCTTTAAAAGGTTTCCTCTCATACACAAAAAAAAATTGTCGATTGAGAACCGTTGAGTACAAGAGTACACAGGTAAATCGACTCAGTATAATATTTCTGCAGGTCGGTAGCTAAATTTTATAATAATTATTGATCCTATATTGAAGGCATGGCAAAAATGTCGAGAAATTTGCGTCGGTGGATTGACACCAGACAATTGACTTTGTTCAAAATTCAAACAAAGTAAATCCATAAAACACAATTCTCGCCCACAATGGAACGCTGTAAAATTTACAGTTATACAAGTTTGATCAACAGAATTTAAAAATAGGACGAAATTGTGTGCAATTAAATTCTTTTTCAGCTTATTTTATCAATTCCGCTTTAGAATTATTCAAAATCACGATGATGTGCGAAAATTTTCAATTATCCCTCCAGGTTTTCAAAAAACCTTGTAACGCAATAATGTCAATAATTCCCTCACAGAACATTTCGTTTTCCATAAACAATTAAACAGCTGTAGAGATGTTACTTTTAAAACATTCAGTCCAAGATTTTAAGCGGTTATCAAATGTTTCCTATAAACTAATTATGAACAAATTGTCGCCTTGACTTTAAAACATTCAATATTAAATAAATATTATTAGTTGATAAGTGTCAATCATGTATACGAATTGATTAATTTCAATAACCGAATTATTAGTAGTTTTTTAAATAACATTATCAATTAATATTATTAATATTAGCTGTTTATTTCCAATATCGACGACGTTACAAATATTGGAAACAATTAGGTGTTGAACAATTGTTTAACCTCAGATTAAACAGATTTGTTTTGTCTTGTATTAATTGTTATTAATTGACAAATTATCAGTTGCAACAAATTATTGTTATTGTTGCGTCATTTATTGTAGAATGATCGCATTCTTTTGTGTAACAATAACAATATTCAACAGTTTTACATACCTAATTGTTCTATTTAATTGTTGCAATTGTCTAATATAATATAGTAGTAATAATAATATTCAGCAATTCTAATTAAATATGTACTACTTATTAATAACCTTGGTCTGATTAAATCACGGTATAAATAATGTGTTGTTAGACCAAATAAAGTTTAGTATCAATTCGTAAAGAGTTGTGCTCACTTCAACAACAATTAAATCCAACATTTCCTGTTGGTGATCTCTCCATATCATCATTCGGCTTTAAAAGTGTCTTTGTGCACTTACAAGATTTATATAAACAATTCAAAAGGAAAAATGTGAATTTCGGTGGTATCTACTTCTTTAAAGGGCCAACATTCATGCCAATTTCACCGGATTTAATCAAACACATTCCAGTGAAAGATTTCGATTATTTCATCGATCGTAGTCTTTATATCAATAAAAAAAAACATCCAATTACTACAACTCGGCGATCCTAGCTTGGCCCGTGAAATGCGCAGATGATAGATAGAGAACACCTCAGATGGTTGATCAGATTTTTATAGCTTTGCCTACTGACATGGTCAAATTAGCGCTAGAAGAGGGTTTCGATAATCCAGGGAATATTATAAAAATTGCACATAGTAATAAAAAAGTCGTAAGATTTTTCACGGATTTAGTACACAATACGGTCAAGTATTGTGATGAGAATAAAATTAATCTTAATAATTTACTGAATATTTTGTTGAAACTACGCGACACAGTCGGTGTACGGATTAGATTATTGCGCAATCCTATTTATTGGATTCGAGATATCATCATCAACAATGAATAATGCAATTCTAGAATTATTCTACGATAAATAGTCACAAGATCGACTCCGTCAAGACATTTCAGATAATATCGGTAACGATGTCAATAAATATACTTACGAATCGGTTCTTAGTTTACCGTATTTACCTAGATAAAATCTTCAAAGGAAAAAAATGTAAAATATGTTAAATTGCATTTTTATGATTGTTTTAATTAATTAGAAACATTACGTAATCACCCACCTGTAGGTATGTTCAATCGTATCGTTGTTAAACCGTACAAAATCCCACATACTAATATTGTTCTATCATCCGGAACACCAGTTATTTTATCGACAGTAGGTTTACAACGGGATCCGGAGTATTTCCCGGAACCGATGGAATTTAAACCGGAACGTTTTAACAATGAAAGCGAATTTGTACCATTAGCTTATTTACCATTTGGTGATGGACCACGGAATTGTATTGATATATTTCAGTATTTTTTTTATGTACAATTTTATTGAATATGCGATTGTAGATTTACGGTTTGGTACAGTACAAACAAAATTAGGTACAGTCGCTATGATTAGGTATTTCAAATTTCTACCTGGTAAAAAGCCTCAACGGGAGTTACCGGTAAATACAAGTACTGGATCGATTGTTATCACCATGAAGGATGGCGTATCTGTGAAAATGATTAAAGTTTAATTAAGTTTAATTTTATAAGAAAATAAAACTGTAATTTCTTCAAATTTGTTGTAATTATTTCGAGACGTTTTACATTTATTTAAGCCCTCTTGTTTTGCTCAAGAAAACAGTTTGACATTTTTTCGCTTAGTATGGATCAGTCAGTATATTCTCTTCATTTTTTCTTGTATCCTCCTAACAGCCTTACGATTTGCGAGCATATTTCAAACAGTGCTACACTGCAGGATCCATTTTACAGATCTAGACTTACAGTATAAGCCTCTTCGTGAGCAGTAAACGTCGACTTGTCTACTTACTCGACCTTACAAATCTCAGATTGTCCATATAGGAGTTGGCAAGAGTTTACCACTATGGCAAGTAGTTGGTACAAGAATGGCATGTCATTATTGGAATGACGGTCAATTCCATTGTTTAATATTTAAGAGGAAATGAGGTGTAATCTATTATTCTACTGGATTTAATAAAGGAAATTCTAAATAATAGAGTAGCTATCTAAATAAACAATTCTTAAGAATCTGGTAGCGGAAAACTTGAAAATCTCCTAAACTGCACTGAAATGATCCTAGTACATTTTCAAACGTTTCATAGTCGCATAAAGTTTTTGTCACTTTTCCTATCTAAGCGCAAGGTTCATACACTCTATTAACAGGTTTCATCTAAAGTTCTTACTTAAAAGGATAAGGGCTACCAAATTTCTCTCTAATGAGAAGAATTCTGATTTTCTTGCAATAGGTATAGAAGAAGGAAATTGTACAATTACTACTTTATTTATAGAAAAACATTTAACATTCTAGGAAAGAATTTTCTGTTAAATAATTACATTAGGTGTAATGAAGTTGCACTGAATCTGGCAATAGTGAAATTATGTATGACGTTTCGACTACTACAAACTACCGATCACTACTAACAAACGTGACCGGCAAGAAATTTATGATGGTTATCCGTGCTTATTGTCCAACAAAACATGTATCAGCATTTCCCATGTTAAAACATATATGAATCTGCTTGTGCCAGCTTTTGTTGTGTGCGACCGACATTAAGATGTTATCTTACTTGCAACAGTCGGCATCAGCGTTTGTTGTATTTGTGCCCAAACAAGTTTTTAAAAATACGCCGAAATTGTGCATTATCGTTATTAATAATTAATCTAAATGAACCTTTACTTGTTATTCAGATATCTATATTTGCATTTTTTTCTGCTTATTTTATCACTTCCGCTTTAGAATTATTCAAAATCACGATGATGTGCGAAAATTTTCAATATTCCTTCCAGGTTTTCAAAAAAAACTTGAAACACAATAATGTGAAAAATTCCCTCACAGAACATTTGGTTTTCCATCAACAATTAAACAACTGGAGATCTGTTACTTTTAAAACATTCAGTCCAAGATTTTGAACGGTTATCAAGTGTTTCCTAAAAATTAATTATGTTCAAATTGTCGCCTTGACTTTATAACATTCAGTACTAAATAAATGATATTAGTTGATAAGTATCAACCATGTATACGAATTGGTTAATTTCAATAACCGAATTATTAGTAGTTTTTTTATTAACATTAATATTAGCTGTTTATTTCCAATATCGACGACGTTATAAATATTGGAAACAATTAGGTGTTGAACAATTAAATCCAACATTTCCTGTTGGTGATCTCTCCACATCACCATTCGGCTTTAAAAGTGTCTTTGTGCACTTACAAGATTTATATAATCAATTCAAGCATAAAAATGTGAATTTCGGTGGTATCTACTTCTTTAAAGGGCCAACATTCATACCAATTTCACCGGATTTAATCAAACACATTCTAGTGAAAGATTTCGATTATTTCATCGATCGTGGTCTTTATATCAATAAAGAAAAACATCCAATTACTGCACATATTTTATCAATGCAAGGCCAAGAATGGAGGGATATTCGTGTCAAGTTCACACCGGCTTTCACATCCAGTAAAATCAAAAGTATGTACAACATTTTTGTAAGAAAGATCGATAATTTAATCAATATTCTACACGAATACAATGATGGAGATGAATTGGATATTAAATTTAAATTAGTACGTTTAACAACTGATATAATCGGTTCAGCAGCTTTCGGTATCGATTGTAATACTTTAAAATATCCGAATGAAGAGTTCCCACAGATGGTTGATAAGATTTTCGCAGCATCGCCTACTGAGATGATCAAATTGGCGATCGAAGAAGGTCTCGATAATCCAGGGAATGTTATAAAAATTTCACAAAGTAATAAAAAAGTTGTAAGATTTTTCACGGATTTAGTACACAATACGGTCAAGTATCGTGATGAAAATAAGATTGATCGTGATGATTTACTGAATGTTTTGTTGAAACTACGCGACACAGTCGGTATGAGTATGGATGAGATTGTTGCGCAATGTTATTTATTCTTTGCCGCTGGCTTCGAGACATCATCAACAACAATGAGTAATGCAATCCATGAATTGTCCTACAATCAACAGGCGCAAGATCGACTCCGAAAAGAAATTTTAGATAATATCGGTAATGATGTCAATAAATATAATTACGAATCGGTTCTAAATTTACCGTATTTAGATAAAATCTTCAAAGGTAAAAAAATTGTAAAATTTATTAAATCACACTTTATGATTGTTTTAATTAATTAGAAACATTACGAAAACACCCACCTGTGGGTATGCTGAATCGTATCGTTGTTAAACCGTACAAAATCCCACATACTGATATTGTTCTACCACCCGGAACACCTGTTATTATATCGACACTAGGTTTACAACGGGATCCGGAGTATTTCCCGGAACCTATGGAATTTAAACCGGAACGTTTTGATAATGAAAGCGAATTGGTACCATTTACTTATTTACCATTTGGTGATGGACCACGGAATTGTATTGGTATATTTGTTTAATAAATTCATTTCATGTATAATTTTATTGAATATTTGATTGTAGGTTTACGGTTTGGTATAATACAAACAAAATTAGGCATAGCCGCTCTGATTAGTAATTTCAAATTTTTACCCGGTAAAAAGTCTCAACGGGAGTTACCTGTAAATACAAGTACTGCATCGATTGTTATCAGTGTGAAGGATGGAGTACCTGTGAAAATGATTAAAGTTTAAATAATTTTCATTTTATTAGAAAATAAAACTGTTGCAATTATTTCGAAATATTATCGACTTAATCTGCTTGGCCAGAAATTGCCACTGTAACAAGTACTTGATAAAAAATATTGGTACAAAAACGGCATGCCATTGTTGGAATCATTGCGAGTTACATGCTACGTCTGGCTAGTTCTTACCATCTCAAGCTAATAAGTGTAAGTTAATTTTGTACCAAGATTGATAATCGGTAAGCCAATTTAGGGCACCTTTTGAGCCCTTCGTATTTCCCTACATTGTCAACGAATGGTCGACAATTGAAAAGTATTCGTCTCAGTATTTGCATTCGATAGCACGAAGAGTAGGTTTCTGATTTTTATGAAAAATGTTGAAAATCTTATAAGTATCTTGAACAAATACATTAATGGTAGAGAAGTAATGTTATTGGTATTATAGCTTGTGTAATCGATAAATAATTTAAAATATCAAAATAATGAGTTCGCCCAAAAAGCTGATTATCCCCATTTTTTTTTCAAATTAATTATACAAGAAATAGTACAGAATCTTGATGATCCTTTCAAATTACGTTATAATAAGCCGAAAGTTATGAAATATTTTACCGATATGACATGTCATATGATATTGAAAGAGGAAATTAATCCATTTTATGGCTGTTTTATAAAATTAATTATCAAAGATGTACAGAAAAATACAAAATCTCATGTAGTTCAGTTGCTAGATATTCTTCAAATTTGACAAATTTGTAACAGAGAACAGTCAATAATGCTAACTGTTTCCTCTTCATAATTACTTGAATTTATTCAATGTCAAACTAATAAGAAACATTGATAATTAGAGCCTTTGTAATTAGATCATTTGAAATTATTCTTTAGACTAGAATAGTGGAAGGGCGAAATTTTCTTTTCATTTATCTCTTGCATCAGTTAAAAGACTAACCCAAGAATAAAATTCTCATTCTCTGTCTTCCCTTAATTTTAAGATACGCCTCAAATTAAACCTAAGACTGATTGCGAGTATCGGACGGCGCAGATTAATATTTACAGTAACTCATTTATTAACAATTTTTTGTAACTTCTGTTAAAATTACCAAATACATCCGGATTGGATATGGATGAAGTTGTGGCACAATCTTTCATTTTCTTCCTGGCTGGCTATGAAACATCATCATCAAATGTAAGTTCTGCATAACACGAATTAGCTCATAATCAATAATTACAAGAAAGTTTCTGGAAAGAAATTGTAAAATATATCGGGCGTGATGCGACCAACTTTAGTTATGAAGCAATTTCAAAATTACCGCAATTAGATAGAATCGTCAAAGATTACATTTTCAAATTGGTGTTTAAAAATAGCATAATTTTCGAATTCGATAAGATAGCATCCTGTTGGTCCCTTAATTCTGCGAATCGCCCTAAAATAATACAGAGTCCCAAATACTAATGTAACCTTAGAAAGTGGAGTACTTACTGTCTCTGTGATTTGTCTGTACCGTGATCCTGATTATTTTCCAAATCCGGTAAAATTGCATTTGGAACATTTCAATAATTTTTACAATTTCTTTTCGGGTATGAAAATTGGTTTAATTCAGGTGAAATTCGGCTTAGCTGCTTTGTTGAGTAATTTCCGATTTGATCCTAGTCAGAATTCACAATGCGAATTACCATTAAAACTAAATGCTTGTTCCAAAACGTGGATTACCTGTTAATATTTAAGACGAAATCATCTGTAATCCATTTTTCTACTGGATTTAATAAACGAAATTCTAAACGAGCGAGTAGCTATCGAAATAAACAATTCATAACTGACACAATAAATTTTTTTACTTTTATTTAAAGGTAATGATGAATCTTGATTAAAACACGCTTGGACTTTCATCACCTACACTGTTTTAGTGTAGTAATTAGTATTAGCTACGAATAATTATTCTATAACGACCGATAATTATTGTCAATCACTCTAAAAAGGTTCAAACTTTATTAAAAGCCATTATTTCGAATTACAAACGTAGTTTCTTAATTTTTTGTGTTAAAAGTAATCTCAACAAGGTTAACACACTTTTTGAGAACCGATAACAGAAAACCGATGTCGTTTGAGAACTGTTGATGTAATAAAAGAGGACGGAGTTAAATCGTTTCCTGGAGGTTAATATAATGTATTTGCAAATCGTCGGCTAAATTTTATAATAATTATCGATCTTCTTTCAAAGCATGCTAAAAGTGTCTGAAATGAAAATGATCTTACAAATTCCGAGAAATTGGAGGCCTACTTTGAGACCAAAATAAAGAGAATGGGTTAACGAAACATAGACTAATCAGTCGATTGACACCAGTCACTTCTTCAACTGACAACTTTTGTTTGAGATCCATAAAAAGTAATGCAATTATCACACAATATGGAACACAACAATTTTTTCAATCACATAAATTTGGTAAACAAAAGCTAAAAATAGGCCGAAATTATGAGCTGTTATTGAAAAGATAAGTAATCTAAATGAATATTTACATGTTTTTCATATTTATTTATCTATGTTTACATTTTGTTTGCCTATTTTATCAATTTCGATTTAAATTTTTTCAAAATTTGGGAAATTTTCCAATTACCTACTATTTCGGGTTTTCAAAAAACCTTGTAACGCAATAAATAATAAAGTGAAAAATTCAATCACAGAAAAGTTGCAGCTATAGCAAATGTTGGAAAATTGGGAAATTTCAGGATTTTATAATATTACCGATGTATCTAATTTTTGTGGAACGATAAAGCATCCTTTCGATACTAGTCAACAAGTCATTGTTACACTTATACAAATAAACAAAGCAGTTTTACAGTATTGTAACAAGAACTTGTTTAATTTAGTGAGTTGAGAAACAGTTTAAAATAATATACAAAATAACTTTCGAATTCTGTTTCTCTATATATCATTATTTCAATACCAAATTACGACTTCAAACTTCCAAAATAGCATACCTGATGGTGTAACAAGGCGTAACTATTGTAACTGTATTGTAACTAGAAAGTGGGAATTGTAGAAACCAATCTAGATATTGGCCAGGTTAAATCGAAGTTAAAATCACCTAACTGAAATATATTCTGCGCATTGTAGTAACTGCACTTAAACAGTTATAATGCGTTTTTATAAATTTACTACGTTTAAATTATCGCTTGCATTTTATAAAATACAGTACTAAATAAATAAGATTAGTTGATAAGTGTCAATCATGTATACGAATTGGTTAATTTCAATAACCGAATTATTAGTAGTTTTTTTATTAACATTAATATTAGCTGTTTATTTTCAATATCGGCAACGGTACAAATATTGGAAACAATTAGGTGTTGAACAATTAAATCCAACATTTCCTGTGGGTGATCTCTCCACATCACCATTCGGCTTAAAAAGTGTCTTTGTGCACTTACAAGATTTATATAATCAATTCAAGCGTAAAAATGTGAATTTCGGTGGTCTCTACTTCTTTAAAGGACCCACATTCATGCCAATATCACCGGATTTAATCAAACACATTCTAGTGAAAGATTTCGATTATTTCACCGATCGTGGTCTTTATATGAATAAAGAAAAACTTCCAATTAGCGGACATATGTTATCAATGGAAGGCCAAGAATGGAGGGATGTTCGTAACAAGTGCACACCGGCTTTTACATCTGGTAAAATGAAAAGTATGTACAATATTTTTGTAAAAAACATCGATAACTTAATCAATATTCTACACGAATACAATGATGGAGATGAATTGGATATTAAATATAAATTAGTACGTTTAACAACTGATGTAATCGGTTCAGCGGCTTTCGGTATCGATTGTAATAGTTTGAAATATCCGAATGAAGAGTTCCCTCAGATGGTTGATGAGATTTTCAAAGCATCGCCATATGACATGGTCAAATTGGCGATCGAAGAAGGTCTCGATAATCCAGGGAATGTTGCTAAAATTATACACAATAATAAAAAAGTCGTAAGATTTTTCACGGATTTAGTACACAATACGGTCAAGTATCGTGATGAAAATAATATTAATCGTGATGATTTGCTGAATATTTTGATAAAACTACGCGACACGGTCGGTATGAGTATGGATGAAATCGTTGCACAATCCTTTCTATTCTTTACTGCTGGCTTCGAAACATCATCATCAACAATGAGTAATGCAATCCATGAATTGTCCTACAATCAACAGGCGCAAGATCGACTCCGTAAAGAAATTTTAGATAATATCGGGAATGATGTCAATAAATATAATTACGAATCGGTTCTAAATTTACCGTATTTAGACAAAATTTTTAAAGGTAAAAAAATTGTAAGATTTGTTAAATCACATCTTTGTGATTGTTTTAATTCTAGAAACATTACGTAAACACCCACCTGTCGGTATGCTGAATCGCATGGTCGTTAAACCTTACAGAATTCCACATACTAATATTGTTCTACCACCCGGAACACCTGTTATTATATCGACACTAGGTTTACAACGGGATCCGGAGTATTTCCCGGAACCTATGGAATTTAAACCGGAACGTTTTGATAATGAGAGTGAATTTGTACCATTTACTTATTTACCATTTGGTGATGGACCACGAAATTGTATTGGTATGTTTCTTCAATTTTTTTTACGTATAATTTTATTGAACATTTGATTATAGGTTTGCGCTTTGGTACAGTACAAACAAAATTGGGTATAGCCGCCATGATTAGTAATTTCAAATTTTTACCTGGTAAAAAGTCTCAACGGGAATTACCTGTAAACACAAGTACTGGATCGATTGTTATCACTGTGAAGGATGGGGTTCCTGTGAAAATGTTTAAAGTTTAAATATGTTTAATTTTATTAGAAAAGGAAACACAGGTGCTGCAATTTATTACAGAAATATCTAAACATATAATATACATAACATGCAAAAAAGTTATAACTGATTTTTTAATTGCTATGTACTTCAAAAATTGTTGAAAATCTGATGCATCATCCCCATTTTCTTTTCAAATTATTTATACAAGAAATGATACAGAATCCTGATTAGACTTTCAAATTACTTTATAATAAACGGAAAATTATGAAATATTTTACCGATATGACATCTTCTGTATAGTAATTCATAAAATGAGAACGGCTGGGCCGATTTCTGTAAAATTTTTTGTCAGTTGTTCGTATTTTCGAGGAGAAGGTTTTTACGGAAGAAAATTTTGAAAAATCCCTCCGGAAAAGTCGGAAAATTGGAAAAATCGAAAATCGAGTTTTTGTATGAAATTTTGTGTGAAATTATTCCTTAATGGCTTTCCAAATCAAAAAATAGAAACTTCTTAGTGTAAATCATGGAAAATTGCGGAAAATGCTAAATGCGGAAAATTTGAAAATCTCCGCAAAAGTCGGAAAATTGGAAAAATTGACAATTGATTTTTTAAATATTTGTGTTGTATTATTACTCTAAAGTTTGTCTGAAGGCTTAAAATTGGGGCGAGGCGAAGTTCGCCGGGTCCGCTAGTGTTATATAATATTGAAAGAGTAAATTATTCGATTTTATGACTGTTTTATAAAATTAAAAGAATGATGTTAACTGCCCCCTGTTTATAATTACTTGAATTTATTTAATACTTAACTAATAAGAAATATTGATAATTAGAGGGGTTGTAATTAGGTTATTTGAAATTATTCTTTAAACTAGAAAAGTCGAAGGGCGAAATTTTCTTTTCATTTAACTCTTGCATCAGTCAAAAGACTAACCCAAGAATACAATTCTCATTCTCTGTCTACCCTTTATTTTATGATACTCCTCAAATTACACCCAAGACTGACTGTGAATATAGGACAAAACAACTGTTTTGGCGGCGCAGATTAATACCTATTTACAGTAACTAATTTATTAACAATTTTTTGTAATAACTTATGTTAAAATTACTAAACACATCCCCAACCCAATAAATTCTTTTAAGGTTTATTTAGAGGTTCTCGATAATGTTGAATGTTGAATAAAAGATTCTTGGACTTTCATTATCTACAATGTTTATTGACAGTTAGTATAAGCTACGGATAATTATTCTACAACGACCGATAAATATTGTCAATCACTCTAAAAAGGTTTAAACTTTATTAAAAGATATTATTTCGAATTACAAAAGTCGTTGCTCAATGTTTCCAGTTAAATGCAATCTTATCAAGGTTAATCTCCTTTTTGAGAACTGATAACAAAGATATATGTTTTCAATCGACTCCTCTATGTGAAAATATTATTTTTGCTGGTCGATAACTTATAATAATTTTATATTTTATAATAAATATTGGTACTACATGGAAGGCATGCTAAAAGTGTCTGAAAAGAAAATGATCTTGCAAATTCCGAGAAATTTCAGGCTTACTAGAGATCGTTCACGCCGTAATCAACAAATAGTGGTGTGTCTATTTACAAATTCTACATACAAATGTTTTATAAACATGTTGGCGCTCACCTATCACGTAAGGTCAACTGTCTATAAGGCGGCGTCAGGTTTATCGAGACCTGCAGTGGCGTAGAATAAATGCACATTATTGATAAACTGTATTTTGTTTTTGCCACTAGCGGGACGCCTATGGCATAAGATTTACGACTATTGTCTCGCTCTCACGCCCCACCTATACAGTTATCGTTGGTCGCATAATGCCACAACCTACAGACTCCCTGCTCCCGCACATCGCACGTCCAGGTCAGAAAATGATCTCTAGTTCCAAAATAAAGAGAATAGGTCACCGAGACATAGGCAAATTAGTCGATTAACACCAGTCACTTCTTCAATTGACAACTTTTATTTAAGATCCATAAAAAGTAAATTCATGTAACGCAATTATCATGCAATATAAAACACAACAATTTTTCAATTATATAAATTTGATAAACAGAAGTTAAAAATAGGCCAAAATTGTGCGCTGTCGTTATGGCTAATTGAACTAAATGGACTTTTACTTGTGTTTCATAATTATTTATCTATGTTTACACTTTATTTGTTTATTTTATCAAATTCTATTTAAAACTATTCAAAAATCACGATTATGTAGGAAAATTTTCAATTATCTACTAATTTAGGTTTTCAAGAAACCTTGTAACGCAACAAAGTCACAGAAAACTTGCAACTGTTGCAATTAAACAACTATAAAACTGTCACTTTTAAAACAGTTCTAGATTTTAAACAGTTATCATGCGTCTCTTATAAATTTACCACGTTTAAATTATCGCTTTCATTTTATAACATTCAGTACTAAATAAATGATATTAGTTGATAAGTGACAATCATGTATACGAATTGGTTTATTTCAATAACCGAATTATTAGTAGTTTTTTTATTAACATTAATATTAGCTGTTTATTTTCAATATCGACGACGTTATAAATATTGGAAACAATTAGGTGTTGAACAATTAGATCCAACATTTCCTGTTGGTGATCTCTCCACATCACCTTTCGGCGTTAAAAGTGTCTTTGTGCACTTACAAGATTTATATAATCAATTCAAGCGTAAAAATGTGAATTTCGGTGGTATCTACTTCTTTAAAGGGCCAACATTCATGCCAATTTCACCCGATTTAATCAAACACATTCTAGTGAAAGATTTCGATTATTTCACCGATCGTGGTCTTTATATCAATAAAGAAAAACATCCAATTACTGCACATATTTTATCAATGGAAGGCCAAGAATGGAGGGATATTCGTGTCAAGTTCTCACCGGCTTTTACATCTGGTAAAATGAAAAGTATGTACAATATTTTTGTAAGCAATATCGATAATTTAATCAATATTCTACACGAATACAATGATGGAGATGAATTGGATATTAAATATAAATTAATACGATTAACAACTGATATAATCGGTACAGCAGCTTTCGGTATCGATTGTAATAGTTTAAAATATCCGAATGAAGAGTTTCCACAGATGGTAGATCAGATTTTCGTAGCATCGCCTTCTGACATGGTCAAATTGGCTATAGAGGAAGGTCTCGATAATCCAGGGAATATTATAAAAATTGCACATAGTAATAAAAAAATTGTGAAATTTTTCACGGATTTAGTACACAATACAGTCAAGTATCGAGATGAAAATAAGATTGATCGTGATGATTTACTGAATGTTTTGTTGAAACTACGCGACACAGTCGGTATGAGTATGGATGAGATTGTTGCGCAATCCTATTTATTCTTTACGGCTGGCTTCGAGACATCATCATCAACAATGAGTAATGCAATCCATGAATTGTCCTACAATCAACAGGCGCAAGATCGACTCCGAAAAGAAATTTTAGATAATATCGGTAATGATGTCAATAAATATAATTACGAAACGGTTCTAAATTTACCGTATTTAGACAAAATCTTTAAAGGTAGAAAAATTGTAAAATTTATTAAATCACACTTTATGATTGTTTTATTTAATTAGAAACATTACGTAAACACCCACCTGTGGGTATGCTGAATCGTATCGTTGTTAAACCGTACAAAATTCCACATACTAATATTGTTCTACCACCCGGAACACCTGTTATTATATCGACACTAGGTTTACAACGGGATCCGGAGTATTTCCCGGAATCTATGGAATTTAAACCGGAACGGTTTGATAATGAAAGCGAATTGGTACCATTTACTTATTTACCATTTGGTGATGGGCCACGGAATTGTATTGGTATATTTGTTTAATAAATTCATTTCATGTATAATTTTATTGAATATTTGATTGTAGGTTTACGGTTTGGTACAATACAAACAAAATTAGGCATAGCTGCTCTGATTAGTAATTTCAAATTTTTACCCGGTAAAAAGTCTCAACGGGAGTTACCTGTAAGTACAAGTACTGCATCGATTGTTATCAGTGTGAAGGATGGGGTTCCGGTGAAAATGATTAAAGTTTAAATAATTTTAATTTTATTAGAAAATAAAACTGTAAATTCTTCTATTTTGTTACAATTATTTTGAAACATAATAGATCTATTTGAGGGCTTTTATTTTATTCAAGAAAACATTTAGACATTTTTTTAATTATACTAATCAAAGGACTCTATATTTCGCTTGGTATGGATCAATAGTTATGTTGTTTCCATTTGTTTTTACCGTTTCCTAACACCTTTGCCATTTGCAAACGTTTTGGCAGAATCAATTCTTCAAATTTTGACAATGATATGCCTTTCCGACAATGGCAAAATCGATGTGTCTGACGTTACCTTAAAGCTTACATTACAGTCCCTTTAATCGATTCTAATAAGTATTTTGAAGCCAGTTTTTCAATATTTCTTCAAAAATGTTGTTACCGAAAAGGAAAGGTAGGTATGAGTAAATTAATTGGGAAAATTAATTAGTTTCTCATAGAAGATAAATTCATGTGTTTTCTATTGAATATGTATATGAATTACATAGATGCATAGAAGTAGACAGATGATTTTGGAATACTAATTCTTCGCTTACGAAAACTTAAAAAAAATATGTTATTGGTATAAATGAATATCGGTTTTCATTTAGAAGGGAAGGGCTTAAATTTAAGTAACAAATATTTAAATGCACCCTTGGGAAGGATACATATTTCCTTATTATTTAATTATGTAACTGCCTTCAAAGAACAAAATATCAAAAACAGTATCAACGATGGGATAAAAGTTTTCCTTCAACATAAAGCAGTTTTTATTCACGTGATAATATTATAGGTCCTGCAGTTCTGAATATTTATCTAATAATCTGTAACAGAAAAAGCAGCAAATAAACTTATTCCGGACACCTGAACTCGATTTTACTCAATTTCTAATGATTTTTTCCAATTAAGTAACACGACGAGTTCATTACCGTTATGATTGGAAAGGTCGTTGAGAAACTTAAACTTGTTATTATTGAAAGAAAAATGAACCCGAACACCTTCAAATAAAGACCTGAATTTCTTGGATTTTATGGCAATACACTAGTTAATCATTTCTCGATTAACCATACCTTTGGTGTACCGGGTGTCTTTTCTAACAAGTAAAGTATACGAAGTGGAAACTCCCGATTTTCATGTTTTTTTGGTACATAGCTAAAGGAAACGATTCTAAGGGATGCGTATTTTTTCACTTGTGCCCAAACTCAAGTTTAATGGAAAAAATGGGGGTAGAAGATCACCCTGCAAAATTAGTTTTTCCAAAATATCTCCAAAAAGGCCCATTATTTTTCAACGATTTCAAAACTGAATGATAAATGACTTTGAGTTGGAGCTATAATCAATAATATGCATTTTTTTGTGTTTTGCACCCCTTTTCCGTCCTATAATTAACCCTATCAAGATGATATTTTGTATACAAGCAGCAAATTGAAAAATAAAACTTTCCTATTTTTGCATTTTTTGATATTTTCAATAATTGAGGGTGTAATGCTTATGGAAGGGTGTAAGTTTGAGGTTGAATTTGTGTCACAAAATATTAATTTGCCAATTATGTGCAATAATATTAAATGTACTTTCAAATGATATATAATATGCTACCCTTTGTTTAAAAATAGGAAGGTCTTTTATGAAAAAAATCTCATTTATAATTTTTACATGTTATATTTGTTAAGCGTATAATTACTTTTACCTGTACAAAGATTTTATTTTTTATTTGTGCTATTTATTTATCTCACCCCATTGTGTGTTCTTTTCCCTCTTCAGATTGAATCAGAGTTATTTGACTGGAATTAAAGCCTGGAAAGAACGTAACGTTTCAATAAACAGCATAAGTGTATTCCTATCACTAAATCGTTCAAGATTAAATTTTCGAGGTTCACGGAAACAATAGAGATCCCTTTGAAGTTCTAACGTTGATATTACATTCAATGTAGCTTTTACTATGCCACAAACATGAACAAAACTTTATAGGCGTTAACACAAATACGATTCAATATCGTAGTGAAATTGTTAAAAACTTTGCCAAAACAGATGCTGCAATTTATTACATTTATTATACATAAATAATACATAACAAACCAAAAAAATAAAATTGATTGTTTATTTATTAGTTACCTTAAAAGTCGTTGAAGATCTGAAGCCTAATCGGCTTTAACCGCTTTAACACTTCACTTCTAATACGTTTAGAGCATAACAACACAGATTCACTAATAATTTAATAAGTTTAGAAATGAGATGTCTAGAAAAGTATGATAATAAATAATGGTGCGTACGTTTCTTTATTCTGTTATCGCAAATCAAAAAAAAATTATCTCTGTAAAAAGAACGAGCATTCGAAAGATTTATCTTTCTTTCAACATACTGGTAAATAATATTTTTAGTTTGTGATAATCAGAGGACGGATCTCTCAGCAAATTTGGTGCAGTGACGCAACCGGTTCTAACTAACAAACAGCCAAGCGGAACACCGAAATACAGTATAAAAAGATGTATTTCACTTAGAATACGGCAAACAATTTACAACGAAAGTGGCAAAACAGATGACCAAACATTCTGCCAAAACGACGTCGCTTTCTCGCAGCGAAAACTTAGGTGGCTCATAGGGGTAAGAAATGAATCCCAAATAAAAATTTTCAACCTAGAGAAAAACAACGTGAGACAAAACTGTACTGAAAATTTACCTAAACGAGAATCTTGTTGTCCAGTCTAAAAGTTGATGATTTATCCATTCAATATATTCCTAGATAAATACAAACTTTTCCTCTTTAAATAAGAACATTTCTAGCATATAGCAAACATGAAGACTTGTAATTACGCCATATGTCCGTAATACGTAATGTAATTCCACAAATGTACCAATACGATTACATGTCCTGTTTGAATTCAATAAAATAGCCCTGTAATGTCATTAAACTTTTGTTGTCGTTGTTATCGTCTCCCCTTCAAATTTATTCATCGTAAAAATCCGCATCACAGCGGTCGTGTTGTACTCACATTGATTACCATCATGCTAACAACACCAGAAAATCACCATCGTTGTCATCAAAGTTTTCTCTTTTCGTTCGTTTTTCTTATTACATCGAATTCTTCGAAATTGTGCCACTATTCGTTGAAATGACGACTAACAAACACACACACACAAAATTACATACAAACGTTATATAGATAAGAGGGTATATAGCCAAAGTCAATAAAGAGTCGTAGAGGAATTGCGGCGCTTTTGCCCACCACCACCACCACTACCACCGCCACCATTACAACCACCTCTTGCATAAAGTCATGAGAGAGTTCATCTCGTTTGATTGAAATCCTCTCTTATTCTTGTGTGTTTCCATTCTATTTGAAAAACCCCACACCACATGACTTCATTGTTTTAAACGAGAACCTCATGCATACTTCATGCAACAAATGGGAGGAAAAAAAAACGTTTAGACTGTGACCGCAACATACAAACACACGGACTAACAATTCTTAGATAATAATAAGACGATTAAATTATAAGACGGTAGGTTTCTTAGTCTTGAAATTGGTGAGGAGGAGAGTCTACTAAATTAATATTAATAGAGATTATTGTTATTGTTTGTTGTTAGCGTTTCGTTTAATTGTGAGTACGGAAAATAGCGCCACTCGTAACCCAAAATAGTATATTACACACGAACGTAGAAAAAACACTTTACCATCGAGCAACTCCATAGCAACCAAATAAACAAAAACAATTGCTAGTTGTTTAGGGAAATCCAATAGAAACCAACAACTATTGACTTTATGAATAATTAATGTCATCATTATAAAGGGGCTGTTCAAAAATTACGTAACGCATTTTTTCATCCTTTTCAACCCCCTCCGCCCCCCTCTGTAACTTTCTGTAACACTGAGTAATCCCCCTTTAAAATTACGTAACAATCTACTCCCCCACCCCCATCCCCCCAATAAACACGCAATTTATTTAAAAATGTAAAACAAAAACTTTATTTAAAAGGTATTGGTATAAATAAACAAACAAAAACCAAACTGATTGCTATAATACTAGAAAACAAAAACGAAAATACAAAAAATTAAAAGAAACAATCTCAATTTATTCTTCATTTTTCCTGAGTCGCAAAATTGGCGTTATGTAACATACGGACCACCACCACCCCACCCCTCTGTAACAAAAAAAAAACGCTTTAATGTAACCCCCCTCCCCTTACAAGCATTACGTAATTTTTGAACGGCCCCAAAATTAAAAAAATTAAGTAAATTAAAAAGAGTTTTAAGGGCAAGTATTGAACAAAATCTTGTACTGCACATGGTGGTAAAGTTCCTTTATCACCTTGAACAGTAAATAACTATTTTTAAAATAAGTACTTATGCAATCGACCCATTATTATAAGATCTTTTCACAATATAAGTAAAGTCAATAAATTGATCAATGCATTGAAAACGCAATAATCAATTTTATTGCCGCGCAATGTTATTTATTATTTAAAAGTTATCAACAAATCGATTTTGCCGAAATTGGTAAATTTCAAATCTTCGATAGTAGACAATCTTGCTACAAATCTTTCTATTGTGGACATTTTTGAGACTGAAATATTCGATTTTAAAATGAGAAAAGCATTTTTCCATATTTGCAAATTGTAAATAGTTGTCAAAAGTGCTTCAGGAATTTCAGGATATAAGTTTTCTTCTAGAACAAGCGAAATATTCGAGATTAACAAGTTACGTGAAAAATTCTTTAGATTTCTCGTGCAGTAGTATCCCCCATGTACACTGGTCCTCAATGAGCACTGTTCAAAGTTCTACAAATAGTCCTGAAATTGGTCAAAAATTGAACTGATGATTAGGGAGATTTTGGGATGTAATATTAATCACTTTTCTTTTAAATTATTTTACTAATATATAAGTAAGGTACACAAATATTGTTGAACATGAAATACATTAGAGCAGAGCAACAGGAAATTGATTGTTTTTTTTTTGGTATATTATTTGAATTTATTTATAATTCATATATGACTAGAATACTTGAAAAATCCGTATCACAAAGAAAACTGTTAAAAATTTTAGCGTAAAATACTATAAAATATATCAATTTTATAAATTTGATTGAATCACAATCATTAAGGCACTAAATTTTCCAAATAATTAATAAAATTATTATTGTTATAAAAAGCGCAACAAGAAAAACACTATTTTTGTACTACACAAAAATCCCCTTTAGTACAATTTACGACTAGATTCTGTAATTGACCACAACTATTTGCAATACTCAACATTTGGCGTAATTGTTCTAATGTTTTCAAACAAACAACAACACAACATTGACTCTTATCACTACCATCACCACAAATTGTCGGCGTTATCAATCGATTACTGCTACAACAATTCGTTGTTGTTTCATTTGTTATCTCAGTTATTACCTCTTCATCGGTATTTGTTTGACAATTTTGGCAACTCTCCTGTGGATTACAACGACAGTCATCGCATTTACAAATACCAGCATCTGCAGTCAGATTTTTTAACGTATCTTTATTTGTTGTTGTTTGTTCGAAATTCTCTATAATATTATCGTTATTAATATCAGTATATTGCACAGTTGTTGGGATATCAATGAAGGATTGTACAGCTGTTGGTAGTGCTATTACAGGATTCTCATCAATACTCTGTTCAAATATATTGACTTGACTTGTATTATTGTAAAAATTCATACCATCTACCCACATTGATGGTACTTCTTCATCGCATGCCAACGACATTTGTAAGGCTTCCGGTGTGTAAATTTGCTTATTTAAATCAACCGATGATGATGATGATGATGATGAATTTTTCAAATTATCATCATTATTTGCTTTAATTTCGTTAACACTTATTAAATTAATATTATTATCGTTATTATTTGCCGTTTTCTTGCTATTATCATTATTATTGACATTATTAAAAACATCAAACATATCATCAACATCAACGAAACCATTACCATTTTGATTATTTAAATCTAATAAATTAATATCAACATTTTCAATTTCTGTTATAATTGAACCATCTTGTAATTCATCCATATGGGTATTATTTAATGTTTCACCATCTTTACCATTTTCAATATTCTCACTACCTATATTAAATGGTAATTGTGTTTGTATTGGTTCGGCTGTATTGATTGTTGCATAATTCTTTAAACCATTTGCCATTTCAAATTGATTATTAATATCAGTTTCTACAATATTTGCATATTTCGCTTTATTATCCAATAAATTTGTATTATTATCATTATTATCATCATTATTATTCTCATTGTCATTCGTACTATTTGTTAAAAAATTATTATTATCAATATATGAATCTTTGAATAAACTATCAAAATTCATATCAGTTAATTCTGGATGATTCCCAACAAGTCTTATCGTATTTTCGGTATTGTCCGATTGGTAAACTGTAAAAAATTACTATTATCAACATCTATAAATAGGAGAAGTGATAGCTAAATAAGATTTGAACTTCTCTGAACAGGAGCACCTCATATTTCTGTAATTTGATTAAGGCTGCCGACTTACAGAAAGCAAAACAATTTCAAAAGCAGAATTTATTATGACAGATCAAACTAAGCGAAGAAGAATGTCCCTATTTCATTTTTTTTATTGCCCGTTCTAAAATTTTAGAGAAGATATTTAAGATATAATATATCTTCGAACCGGCTCTATTTTCTTTAGAGTTCAAAAACTGAAAAATATATTATGGAACTTACGTCACACTTGAAAAATAAAGAAGTATGATATTCTTTTTTTGTTTTTCATCCCATTCTGTCCCATTATGAATTTTACACATATTTTTTTACAGAAGCGACAAAATTAAGAATCTCTTTTGATTAAATCCCGTTCTTTATATTTGAGGGTGTAAAGCAGGAGCGCGCCAACCTACTCGGACACCCGAGTGCAAAGTTTCCATTACCGCCCCTTTAAAAATCAAAATACTTGGTAGAAAAAAAATCCTTTTCGTTCGTTTCCAATGATACTGAGCTACAACCTCAAATGAAAATTTTTTGATAATCCTAACTATATTTTCCGAAAGACGAGAAAATTCAATGTCTGTCTCGATTTAAATCAATTTTTTCCGCTTTTTTCCTTTGTTTATTAAGAGAATTAAATAAAATTTATATTTGTTATAGTGGATAGCGTAGGTACTTGAAGTCTGTATGGATTCCCTTTTCCGACACTTGCATTTATTTCTCAGGATAATATTTTTCGAACACTTTTTGTTTATCAAATTTCTGGAAAATTGGCTGTGAATATTGAAAAAATGCCATAAAGGCATTAAGCACTGTATCGTCTACAATTTGCATCAATTTCATTCGATTGTACCAATAGATAGAGGAGAAAGACGAAAAAAATCCATTGATATTGTACTGTCGCGTCTCACGGGAAAACTAAATAAGGTTAACAACAATTTGTCTTTTGAAGTTGTTTATAGTCCATTGCTATTAAAAACGAATGTAAAAGATTTTTTTCTTACAAATTTCAATCGTTTGTAAAAAAAATGAAGTCAACCGTGCACAATTGTTGAGTTGTTGAGGCTCTACCTCAATAATTTAAAATGTACTGTTCAACAACAGTAGGTAGAGCCTTAAGGAACTTAAGGTATA
Source organism: Epicauta chinensis (assembly GCA_021725515.1). Lineage (NCBI taxonomy): Eukaryota > Metazoa > Arthropoda > Insecta > Coleoptera > Meloidae > Epicauta > Epicauta chinensis. Next base: position 1,257,044 of record JAEDXX010000014.1, read on the forward strand.
GGGCCTTAATAACACATATAGTTTGCATGTTCGCATATATAACACTGCATATCATGTGTCTTACATATTGACAAAATGAGAATTTTTTTTGATTAAAACACATGTTTTTGGACTTTTATACAATATTAAATAAAGACAATAAAAGTCCAAAAATATGAGTTTTAATCGAACTACAACATTCTCTAAAATCTTTAAACAAATGTAAGAATTTTTCTTCTCAAATTAAATATCAAAATTCCAACAACCAAATTTGCTGCCCCCCCGTGTTCTGCGCCCGGGTGCATTGCGCCCCTGGTGTAAAGCTTAATATGTGCTGTAACTTTGGAGTCAACTTACATAACTGCGTACGTATGAATCAATTGGCATTTACAAATTTCTCAATTATTATAAGCGAAAAATCAAAAACAGGTAATTTTTATTTCTCAATTAGCTAATCGTATAAAAAATTTCATTTTTATAGTGTTGAGCATAGAAAGAAGAAAAGTAGGTCAGATAAGGTAAAGTTCCTGAAAAGATGAGCTCGATATGATTAAATTCGGCTGCTAGAGAATTTTTGAAATTTAAAATGACTTGATCTTCAGTCGTATCTCAGCTCCTATTTAAGCTAGAAGTTAACTTCTAGCTTAAATAAGAGCTGAGAGCGTTTTTCTCTGTTGTCCGTCTATTTTCAAGAAAAAAGTAGATTTTTGGTTCAAACTTTAATCCGACTCGGCTACAGGCCTCTAACTAAAACGCTGTTTTAGAAAATTTTGACCAATTCTTAAAGTGCTCTCAAATCTACAGTTTTCGAAGCAGTGGAATGAACGATAACTGTTATTTTTTGTTAAGGTTATACTCCGTTGGAATTTACTCAATTTTTACTTAATTTCTCTAATGTATAGGCACTCAAAGACAATCGATAACTTTGTTCTATCCATCCGAAATCGTTTGAAAATTTCAGACATTATACTCCAAACAACCCTTCAAAACTTTTACGTCAATTTTTCAATATAATATGACGTTTTTTGGAGTTTTATTCTATGGTTTTATCGTCAGTATAATGAATGAGGGGTCACAGATTAGAGAAATCGAAGCAATCAAGTAAAAATTGGGTAAATTCCAACGGAGTATACCTTAATGAAAAATATCATCTATCGTTCATCCCACTGCTTTGAAAACTGTAGATTAGAAAGCAAAATTTCTCTAAAACAGTGTTTTAGTTAGAGGTCTGCAGCTTATCCGGATTTGAGTATGAACTGAAAAACTTTTTTTGTTTTCTTGGTCGAATCTTTAATTTTTAAAATTAATTGAAAAATCGAGTGTTTTTAATTTTTTTTTTTTAAATTAGCGACAGGATTTAATCATATCGAGCTCATCTTTTTAGAATCATCTCCTTATCTGACCTACTTTTTAGAAAAAAATTGGCAGCCAAATCGGTGACCCACCCTCACACACATTTATGGAAAAGTTATGGATTTGCCCATAAATGCTTATAATTATTGCTGAAGTTGCAAGAAAACTTTTTTTTGTTTAATTTTTACCTATCTGCAAAGACACCTCAAACTATAACGTGTTTTTGGAACTTTGGGCGCGTTTTTCCCAAAACCACGTTTTCAAAGTCAATGAACAATTTATTTCTAAAACGGCTGAACCAAGCAGCATTAAATTTGTACTTAAGTACATTTTGCTAGAGACTGATCAAAGATTTTTTGTCACAGATAAATAATTTCCATTTTATACATAATTTAATGCCACAATTTACATCGAAAATCGATGCAATGTATACAAAACTCTTTTTGATCTTCTATTATTCAGTTTTAAAGTCACTGAAAAATACTGAGCGGTTTTGGAGATATTTTGATTATGTTTGCAGGATGAAGTTCAACCTCCATTATCTCCCTTAAATTTGAGAATTGACACGATTAAAAACATGTGTCCTTTAGAATAATCTCTACTACATATGTACGAAAAACTATGAAAACCGGGAGACTCCACTTCGCGTACACTGCTGGAATTGTAACCGTATAACTGAATAATTTTATTGTAAATTTGTGTGTGTGTGGAGACCAAAACAGCTAACAAACTGAACAGACAAGTGTATGTATAGTACTTTAGATATATCCCCTTTGATAGATTTATGACTTAACAGTGCTAAAAAAGCCACGATTAAAATAGTGCCGTGGAGTATGTATTACTGGACTATACTATTAATCGGCCACAGCCTGAGAGTTGCAGTAATGGTAAAAATTTTTACCAATATTAACTTAAATCAGGGCTTCGAATAGGCACTGAAACGAAAACCGAAAAAAACGATATCTCGTCCGGATCTAAAACCGTAACCAAACAGATGTTTTTTTAATCGAACCGAAACCGAAAACCGGAGCGAAAAAATCATGGTTCGAAGCTTTATTATAAATTAGCACATACTGTATTCACCAGGACTTCAAACCGGAACTGAACGGAAAACAAAAGCAAAAAAACGATATTTTTTCCGAAATCGAACTGATATACGTTTTACTAATCGAACTGAAACCGAAAATCGGAACAAAAAAATAACGGTTCGAAGTCCTAACTTAAATTAACAATTTGTAAGAAGGCCTTTTCCACAGTTTGAACAAACCCAATTTGAACTACATGAGGTGGAAACAGTAACATTTTTTTTAACATCCCTAAAGCAGCTTAATGATGAAACACACTTATTATTTCAGTATATTGAAAATTGTTCAAAAGAAATGATAAAATATGAATTTGTGGACATATATTCTATAATTCAACCAAAAATTGAAAACTGTTTTCAATTTGCTTCTTGCTTACCAAAAAATCATAAGGCAGAAAGGGGCAGAAATCGAAAAACATGTTACCCGTCAAAAAGTACTCAATTTCTGAATCATTAAAAAGTTTAGTCGTTTTGAAGATGTTTTGGCTCCTATTCATGAGTTCTGTAACTAAATACTAATAATTAAATAAATTTCCACCTCGTGCATTTTACGTCGACTCAAAAAGAGATACGGTTCGCCTTAATATTGACGACAATCAGCTGAATGCCACAATTATGTGTCTTCATTTTCAAAGAATAATAAGTTCACAAGTGTCAATAAATATGTCAATTTCTAATTAACCAGGAGCTTAACTAGGAATATTTCTATGTAATGTTTCAAGAACATTTAAAGCTCGAATAAATTATATAAAAAATTTCACAATAGAGACGCTCCTGCATGCAACAATATTAAACGTTTTACCGTTCAAGTTATGCTTGATTTCTTCTAAATTATCCCAAGCTGATTGCAGATCAAAATCGAGACTTGTTGGTTCATCAATTAGATTCTCTTTAATCGATTCGTAACGTATCTTTTCATTCTCTTGATGTTTCTGATGTGTTTTGATATGTGATTTTAAACTGTGCGATGTTAAAAAGGCACGATTACATGTTGATTCTTTACAAACATACGGCCGTTCACCACTATGTATCCGTTGATGGGTCTTCAAATGATGACTGGCAGTGAATGCCTTACCACAACCATCCTCTTTACACCTTCAAAATTTTTTTTCAATTGAACTCATTTCAGTATTGAATTAGTTAATAATTGTTATTTTTTTGTTAAGTTTATTTGTGGATTTTGTGCAATTATCGTGACTTACTTATAAGGTTTTTCACGTGTATGAGTGCGAATGTGTTTCTTTAAATCACTGAGTGTTGTAAAAAACTTCATACATCCTTCAGACTCACAATTAAATGTTTTACCGTTGTGTAAACGTTCATGGGCTCTTAAACGGTACAATGTGTTAAACGCTTTATCACAACCATTGTAATTACATTCAAATGGTTTCACCTTCGTATGCACACGTATGTGGATCTTTAAACTGTATGATGTTAGAAAAGCTTTACCACAATTCGGTTCTGTACATTTAAAACGATATTCACCTAAAATATTTATTTTAACAAACGCTAAATCAATCTGTGATAGCTTTAGGTACCTTTATGGGTCTTCATGTGGGTCCGAAGATTACCGATTGTGCTGTAGGTCCGTGAACAACCATCATATTCGCAATTATATCGATTCACTGTTGTCTCTTTTGTATGGGGATTTGTACTTGTTATTGTTAATGTGGCGTGACTAGGCTCCTCTGGCATTTGTGTGGTTGTACCAGGATTTATGTGCATATAGATCTCATCTAGAGAAACTTTATGATGAATATAACTACAAAAATAAATTATTTCACAAAAAATAAAGAAACATAACCTCAAATATCACGGCAACATAACCTCACTTGTTGGTATATCCATTTATTTATAAATAATTGCTAATAAATCGGAATTAATATGAGCAAATTTGATTTATCGGCTGTTTTTATGTTAATTTGATTAGGAATTATTACGAAATAATGTGGAATAATTAAATAAATAATGAAAGAAATTTATCATGGAAACAAACCGAAACAAGTGAAATCACCAAATTTCATAGATTACTAAATTTGGTCATTGTAATTAAATTCCAATACTTACCCAGAATTACCATCATTTCCATACAATTTAACTAAATACGTTGAATTTTGATCATTATTATTGTTTGTTTTCGTATTATCAATATTATCGAATTGATTAAATGTAACAATGTTATCAATTGAATTTTTTTTTAAATTTTGATTCATGTTCTAAATGTTTATGTATTTTGTTTTAACGGATCGTTCTAGTTGAATTACAAACAACAACAATTGATTAGAAACATGTAAATGATCAAGGTCGCCTTAATAGACCACATTTTTTAAACCACACATGGAAATAAACAAGATTTTCGAAAAGATAAAAATAAAATTGATACGTTTAAAAATAGTACTGAATATTTAGTTGAAGGATTGGACCGGTAGATGGCGCTATTACTATAATTTCTATTTTTCTCCTTAAATTGAAATATTTATTCTATCAATTAATTATAGAAACACAAGAGAGTAATAAAATAGGAAAAAAAACAAATTGAGTTTTATGCACCGATTTTCTCGATTTCATCTGAATCTTCAGCATTCAAGTATTTGATTTTTCTATTGAAATGCTTTTCGATTTCTTGACAAATCTCTAAAGCCTGCTGTGAATCGACTAAATTAATCGCAATACCATGTTTACCAAAACGTCCAGTACGTCCAATTCGATGTAGGTACGTATCACAATCGGCTTTACCACTTAAATCGACCGGTAAATCGAAATTAACAACAATTGTAACCTGTTCCACATCAATACCTGTAATATTCCATAATTTTCACAATTAAAACCAAATTTTATGATTAAAATAGATATATACCGCGTGATAAGACATTAGTTGTGATTAAAACTTTCTCTTGACCTGATCGAAAACGATCTAAAACACTGATACGTTGATCGACCGTTAAATCACCAGTTAAAACAGCCACAGCATGTCCATCTTTCGCCATCTTTTCAGACAACCAATTTGCTGTACGTCGCGTCTACAATAATTCGATTACAATTCAAATTATTTGAAAAATAGAATTTACCTGGCAAAAGATGATTGCTTGTCCAACACCAACAGTACCATAAATATTAGTAACAGCATTATATTTATCCTGCGGACTGGCACATTTCACATAATATTGTTGTATGTTGTCTAAACTCTCTTCTTCGCGTTTCAAACGGATAACTATAGCGTTCGGTACGATCACTTCAGCGAAATCCATTATTTTTTGATCGTATGTCGCCGAGAAGAACATCATCTGACAACTTGTGCTTAAATTTCTGTATTAAAACATTATTTTTTTTTGAAAATTGTTAGAATATGTGATTAACTTATGAATTCGGATGCACTGGTCCTGGTGACCTTGTGTGTCGATCATAACATCCGCCTCATCCAATACGAAAACTGTTAATTTCTTCAAATCGAACACTCGGAATTTCAACGACCAATCTAAGACTTTCCCAGGTGTACCGATTATAATATGTTCGGTTATTTGTGCTCCTCGTTGTACTAAAATTATTATTTTATCATTATTATTGTATGTTAGCGGTAATGTCTCCGTATATCCTATTGTGTCTTTTTTTCTAAAGGGTAAAAGTAGCAACTTTTAGTATGCAGCAATAGAAATAATCTCAAGAAATTGTAAAGTGTCAAATTTAAGGAGGATCCGTAATTCTATAAATTTTCTAGGTAATCGAGAAATACGGAAAATTTAATCTATTGTTGATAAAACCCTTTTCACCTTCGCGAAAAAAGTTTCAAGATACTGTAGCGCGTGACTTGATTGGATATCCATCCAATGTGACCCTCGGAGGTAAGAGTTTGACGTGCCTGATCTAACAGTTCCAAAACTCAACGACACACAATTCAATAACAGTAGATCGGACCATTTTGGGTGTAGTCTTACGAATAAATTAACAATTTTGTGGTAACACGAATTCATATCCACATCTTCACAGAAAGAATTTAAGAATTAATCTAGTCAAGTTCACAGGTTGAAACATCATGAAAGCAATTTATAAATTGTGATTGTTTCTCATTCTACAAAAACAAATAAAAATTGATACTATTGCAAATGCCTAAATTATGGATGACCTTTTTTTCTGTATAGAAATTGTTGATGACAATAAACAATTAAGATATGGAGAAATATATTTGAATTTCATGTATCGAGAGCAGGGCCGACCTGAGACCACAGCAAAACAGGCAGCTGCTTGGAGCGGCACATTTTAGTGCGTTCTGTGCTAGACTTTATGTGTAAAATTTTGTGAAGTGTACTCTATTTTTAATTAAGGCCGTTCTATAGCTCAAGAAAAATTCTGCTTTATTGTGGGCGCTGCACTGTAAACTATTCTAAACTAGTTACTTTCCCCAATGTGTAAGTTATTGGTTCAAACTAATAACCGGAAAGGTCATAAATCTTCAAAACATATACACAAAAGTCCAGCACTTTGTACTGTTAGTTTAGAACCAGTAGTACGACATTTTTTATAATATAGGTAATATGGGTAGGAGTGTCCTTTATTATCCGCTAGACGTTTATTGGTTTAGGAGTCCCACTTCATATATCACGTTTCACTTAGAAATTTCTGTAAAATCACGGGAAAAAAGCAAAATTTTTTTACAATTTGTTAGTGTTAATTTACATAATTTTTGTTTATAAGAAACGCTGATCCACATAAAAAAACATAGTCTATTGAGTAGCAGAGCCAAAATTTAAAAAACAAGTAAAACAAAAAAATTCCATGTCCTTTTTTTTAATTTTTAGAGCCGCTGATGGGCTTTTTTGCAAACGGGCGCTGTAACTCAATGTATTTTTGCATTATGAATGTCATCTGAAAATATCAAATCAATATAATTTCATTTGGCTTAGTAAAATTGTAAAAACTGTTTCCGTAGAGCGATAGAACAGCCTTAACAAAAAAAAAACTGATAAATATGGGATTGGCGTAAACTGTATATAACTTAGAACTCTTTGGAACTGCTGCTAAATACGAAAGATTTGATTCAGTTTGGAAAGTATTACTTTTAGTGGAGTTATTTACTTGAAGGTGGAAAAGTTTCAGATTCAGTGATGAATGTTGATCATTTCTATGTCAGGTTTTGAAATCTCATACAACGTAAAAGAGGTTCAGTTTTTGGAAAACTCTCTCAGTCAAAATTTTAGGATAAGAACGATTACCTTTATATTGAAAGTACAGAAATTGGCAATCCTACAATTACCTTGCACTTGCGATTTTCAAAATCGACCCTTGGAAATTTTTTGAAGTTTCCAACTATCCCCTTAACCTTAATGTCTTTATCTATATTGTGTCCTTTATTTGGGTAGCCGTATTGTTATTTTAAAAAGACGTTTTTAATATCTTTCCAACGTTTTTTTGCTATTGTGAAGATTAAGGTAATCGCATTTTTACGTTCTTGATGAGAACCGAACAAAGGACACTTATTTAACCATTTCTAGATTTATTCGTTCTTGTTCAGTTGTGTTTCAGTCTTTGATGTGTTAATGTTGTTTCAAAAAATTGTGACATTTTTTTGTTAATTAGTAATTAATTGTGTCTACTGCTAGCGTCAGTGTAAGTGCTAGTGCCTTTAAAGATACCCATGAAGATAGTAAGTTTTCCCTTTTATTTTTGTTGCGGTTATGCAGTTTTCAACTGTAGTTAAACTGTGAGTTTGCTTCTTTTTTTCTAACAGTGCCCCTTACGAAAAGGTGGATTTTTTATAGTTTTGAATTGTTTTAATACGAAATCTTTTATGGCACTCTTCGACCAGACGTTTTTTTTTTTGTTACAACTTTCTAAAATTGGACAAAAAATTGCTAAGATTATTTTGGAATTTTAATCTTTGACGCAAAATAACGTAAAGCAAATGATCTTATTATATGGTCAAAAAAATGGTTTTCAATCAGATAAAATTTAGCTAAAGCTCATTTTTTCCTAAATTTCTTAATTTGTCAAAGGATTTGGTTACGAAATATATAAAAGTATCGGGTTCAATCATTATTAATTTGTCGAAAGGGGCGCTGAAAATAAATTTGTCTGAAGTGTCAGGAAAGCTTAGGCCGGCCCTAATCGAAACCACTCTTATTGCGGTAGTTCTTTGAATCAATTACGAGATTATGAAATCGAGATTTCTCTATTTTCCGATTGGCTAAAAAGCCTAATCGTCTTAACATTTGACACTGTACACGTTCCTTAGACTTCGATTTCTATTCTTCATGGCTAAGAGGAAATCTTGACAATCCATACCCTTTAGTCGTACATAAAATAATGTTTTATATCTTTCTGGATGCAAAATTTGGGGGACACCATATAAAAGTTAAGAAATTGAAAAATATATCTTATTATAACTAATACATGACCAAAATATTTTTAAAATTATGTATACCTCACCATTGCCATCGCCGTAAAATTGTTTTCGCCGCCACCAGTTAGCTAGTAAAAGTGGGGGCAGCGAAGGTAATTTGAAGGCGGCAGCGACAACGACGTTTACATACTTTTATGTACTGTACATTGTCTTAGTCATATACGGTCATATTAGTTATATCAAGTCCTATTTATTCATTGGTTAACTTTTTTATGGTGTCCCGAAGTTCCCAAAAGCAGCCCTTTTTTCCCTAAAGTGACACAATTACCATTCTTCCTGTTTCAATTTTCTTAAGAACAGCTGAAAATGTTCAAAACATCGACCTGTATTGTTCACATCAATTTCAAAAATTTTTATTGACCAGCAAGAGATATTCAGTCTCCCCGCTGCTCAAAAATAATTCCACATTTTCCCGAAAACTAATTAGATTTTCCGAATTTTTCCCACAATAGAATATAATATCAATGGTAGTTTTAAATTATGGAAACATAAAGTTATTTTACAGTATTTTTTACGTCGCTATTATATCTACAGATAGAACTCGGAGACATTAGAGTTAGTAGGAAGAGACATACCTTCTTCACCACGGACGGCATATTTCATTTCAATCTCTGGACAAAATTTCGCCATGTGCGCCGCTACTTCACCAGTTTGTATAGCTAATTCGTAGGTCGGCGACAAACATAGTACCTTTAATTACAAATCAATTATTATAAACTTGTACAAGTTTTGTTAGATTTTCGCAACTAACTTGTGGATATTTTTTGTTTGGATCAACTCGACTCAACATTGCCAATACGAAAGCTGCTGTTTTGCCAGTACCAGACTGTGATTGTGCGATTAGATTCTGTGGTGGATCGGCTAGTAATGTTGGTAAAGCTGTCTCTTGAATTTTCGACGGTGCATTAAAGCCCATCTCATAGACACCTTTCAATAGATTCGGATTTCTACAAGACATTTATTACATCTTCAACTAATTGTAAAATAATTGGCAAAACTAACAAATTTAATGCTTCAAATGATTTAATTGAATATAATGGTGAGTTCGGATCTTGTCGTTGTACTTCAATATCATTTTTTGTATTAACTAAACCCTTTCGTATCACTTTACGTAGTAAACTCGCCTCAGCTGCACTGAACGAATCCGGACCATCTTCAGAGTCTGTCGTCTTATCCGACTGATTATCAGCACTGTTTTGTTTGATTACTATTTCAGAAAGCTGCAAATTATAAATTAAATTTTTTTGTTTTGTTGTTGATGTTAACGAAAAAAAATGTTGCGACATAACCTCAAAATATACAAACCTTTTGCGGTAGACTTTTCTCGTATTCTTCACGTTCTAATTTGGCCCAATCGACTTTTTTCGACATTTTCTTATGATTTTTGTATTAAATTGGATAAATAACGTGTAATTTCTTCGAATTTCAGACAACGACTATACAATTGCAAAAAAGTCTGATGGCGCGCTGTATATAGCAAAATGTCGAAAACTGCATTACCTGTTAAGTTAATTAACTAATAACTAAATTTAGAATAAATCCTATAAAATCATGAATAAAACTGCATTTATATTTAATCAGATATAATGTTGGTTTTTATTGGTTTAGAAATTATAATTTCCAATCTTTTACGATAAAAATCAGTAGATCTACTGAAAATTTGAAATCTTGGCATTGTAGAAAACTTCCGAAATTTGGTAATAAATAAAAATTCCCTAGCGAAATTATCTAACTTGTTATAGTTTGTTTATCAAGAGTTATCAAATAATTAACAAATAACTGTCAATAGGTTGCAACAAGTTAAATTTGCTTCAATTTTCCTTGTACTTATCAACAAAATATGATAATTTTTATCATTTATTAAAACTATATTTGAAAATTAACCAACTTGATAACATTAAATGTCACTAGCTTGTGACAATTGGAGCAGCTGTTTCAATTTTTCCACAATTGTTAATTTTTGTTTTTATTTTAATTAATAATAGAAAAATGGATAAATCACTATCGAATTTCGGTAAATACTCACGAATTTAATAATAATTCAACAATTGTTAATAAAAAAATTTATAGAAATTGCAGACAATAAAAATGGTTCAGATGGTTCCGATCATGGTTCCGAAAATTTAGATATCGTTAGTTTAGGTGATAATGGTGATAATTCCGATCAATCATCGCAAAATAGTAATAAAGACGATTTCGATAGTCATCTACCAGAGACTGTAACACTATTACAACATGAACCGACTGGTGCCAAAATTTATCTAGTTGGGACTGCTCATTTTAGTAATCAATCAATTGAAGACGTCATCAAAGTAATTGATAACAATTAAATGATTGATTAATTAATTTCAATGTATTTGTTTAGGTTGTTCAGAATGTTCTTCCGAATGTTGTAGTCTTAGAATTGTGTTCGTCACGAAGCAATATGTTATCATTGGATGAGAAAACAATATTAGAAGAAGTTAAGAATATTGATTTACAAAAAATCGTTAATAATATCAAACAGAGCGGCTTATATAATGGATTAATGTATATATTATTATTGAATATGAATGCGAAAGTTACAAAACAATTAGGAATGGCGCCCGGTGGTGAATTCCGTGCTGCTTATAATGAAGCACAGAAATTGAAGAATTGTGAAATTTTATTAGGCGATCGTCCATTACAGATCACACTACAACGTGCCTTGTCACGTTTAACATGGCTACAAACGATCAATCTGGCCTGGCATTTATTAACATCAAAAGATACAATTAGTGCTGAAGAAATTGAGAGATGTAAAAATCGTGATATGTTAGAACAATTATTAGATGAATTAGCTGATAAATATCCAGCATTCCGGGAGGTATTCTTAAACGAACGTGATATCTATTTAACACATTCATTACAAACGGCCGCTTATTATCGGGTCAAAAAGAATAAGGCTGGTGATGAGGGTAGTTATAGTAAGAATGAACCGGTGAAGATTGTCGGTGTTGTTGGAATGGGCCATGTACCAGGTATTGTAAAATTGTGGCCGCACGAACAAAAAGATTATATTAAAGACATCATGAAAGTACCACCACCGTCGATTACGTTGAAGATTATACGCGTTTCGTTTCGTGTATCGTTGTTGAGTTTCGGCGGTTATCTCGTTTATAAATTTATACCAATTCCGCGATTTTTACGCGAGAACATCCATGTTTTCTCGCATAAGATATTGAGCAATATCCAAACAAGTACCGGCCTCAAATACACAATTAATTAAATTATTGTTAAGAAATTTTAAAAAAAAAACAACAAAGTTTTTATTAATTAAATATTGTTGAAATATTCTATAATTAAGGAGTAATATTTAAAAAATATGGAAGACTTATTGGTAGAATTATTCCAAATTTAAGTACATAGATTCTACCAAATTATTGTATTTCTATCAGGGGACGGGTTCTGTTTTAATTCTTCTGTTCTTTCAATTATCTTTAGCACATCTGAAACCTAAATTACTAGCCGTACTATCTTTTGTATTATACGATCGAGCAGCGCATCGATATCGCCAACAGTACGATTCATGGCATAAATACGAACCGCCTTTTTTCACTTTTGCCTCCTACAAAATGGGAACACGGAGAGATTTATTTTTGTTACTCTAGCTAATAAAATTATTTAAATAATAATTAATAACGTACAGGTATATCTGACCAATCATCCTGTGTCCATTCCCATACGTTTCCTGCCATATTATATAAACCGTAATTGTTTGCTGGGAAACTATCAATAGGTGATGTGAACTTATAACCATCATCGCCGGTATTAATTTTCGGGAATTCACCTTGCCAGATATTGATATAGTGTTGATTGTGCGGCATCAATTTATTACCCCATGGGTATAATTTCTGTTTTAAACCACCACGACATGCCATCTCCCATTCCGATTCAGTGGGTAAACGTTTATTGTAGAAATCACAGAATTTCGTTGCGTCATTCCAAGATACATGAACAACAGGATGATCCAAACGATCTATTTGTGTTAGATATAATTTTTTTTCTAATAGATTATGGGATAAATAATACCATTAATAGTAGAATCGGGTCCTTCCGGATGTTGCCAACTGACACCTTTCATTTTAATCCACCATGGTGCTTGGACGGCTCGATAGTCTTCGTATTGTTGACGTTGATTTTCTGGTATTAACATTTCAAAGATGAATGAATCGCCGAATTGTTCGGCTTCAGTTTGATACCCAGTTTTTTCGATAAATTCTTCAAATTTACGATTACTAACTTCGTATTTATCTAAATAGAACGTTTGAACGCTAACATTTCGTACAGGACTCTCGTGATCACTCTCAAACACAGGTTTATTGGTACCCATTTCGAATGTACCACCAGTAATTAGTACCATATCGTCGTTATTATTGTCATTTGAGTATTTATTGTGGAAAATAACATTATTACTATCAATTTTACATTGTTGTTGATTGCGATCTAAACTATTACAGCCGCAATCGCTGTACGATTTATTCGACTTAAGTAACAGAATTAAGTACAAAAACAAACAATTTAAGTACATTGTTCTAAAAATTAAACTTTATTAAAAATAACAAAATACATTAGATATTGAAGGTTAAATCAAATGTCAAGTCGACGTTTGAGGTTAAGTCACGTGACTAATTAATTACAAATTCAACAGTTAATTAATCTTCATCGTGATCGATCCGATGTGGTCCAGGACAACTATTTACCAAATCATCAAGATCGTTAGCAACAAAACCACAATAAATACAATAAAAATAGTTGTTTCTAAGATGATCGATTAGTTGATTTAGATTTTCTTCTGTAAAGAATTTTTGGAAATTATCCTCAAATTCAGCAATTTCCTCTTCATTGTCTTCATCGATGCCACATTTTTTCCTGATTGTTTGTTTCGTCCAATAATAGTCATTGATAGGTTCTTCAATATTCTATAATCAATTTTTAATTAGATTTGATTTAGAAATTATTAATATTTTCGTTACGTGTTTCGTGTCTAATTCTTCACAAGCTTTCTGAGCTTTTATAAAATCTCTGATTAAGAATCGTATCATATTCTTTTCTTTTGTTGCATTTTTGAATTCATCCAAACAATTCTTGAAATTATTATCTTTGGTTTGTTGTTTTTTAATAATTGTCGCTTTAATTTTTGTTTCACGTCCAATACCACTTTTATTTGGTTTCAATTCAATTTTAATCGGTTCTTTAATACCTTCACTACCAGTTTTACCTAAACTTTGGCCAGGTTTAAAACCCATTTTCTCTAATAATTTATAACCTTTATTATCTGTTGTTATTGCTGTATTTAAGCCTTTTTCACGTAGTTCACTTTCGATTTCTTTTGTTGTTTTCGGTCGTTTCGATTTGTATTCTTCTTGTTTTTTATGAATTTCATGTTGCCGTTTTGTTGTACGATTAAATAATAAACCAGGTCTGATATCATCTTTGCTACTATCTAAACTACGAATTTTTTTAATTAATTTTATTGATTTTGATGATTAATAAAGCAGAATTACCTATTAAGGAACTTGTCCGACATGTAATCATCGTCTGAATCAGACATTATTGTTTATATCGTATGTTGTTTATAAATAATTTTGTTATAAAAGTGAGGTTAGGCTAATGTTGACAGTTTTAGTGCTTTTTTTTTATCACAAGCTCTCCAGTGGTTTGAGTACTATAGTCCGTTTCAGGTTACAAAAACCCAGATTTTCCAGTGGCATAGGTAAAACCCATATTCTAATCACTAATGCACTCAATATTGTTTTTCTACGACATTTTTATACGATTTTGAATTAACTTGAATTGAAAACAATAATAATTTTTTTTATACGACTTTTTTTTATTTAACCATATATAAGCGGTCCCAGCTAAGTGTTCCACCTCAAATATCTCGTTTGTTTGTGAATTGAAATGGAAAAGTATCTAAAAAAAATTAGGCGACAATGTCTATACTTCAATTGATCGACATGATTTTCTTTCTAGCGATTTTGGAAATGCCAAAAGGTCATATAAGGTCGCGAAAATTACTCACTATTAGGAAACCAATTCGTCCCCTTTCTGGGTATAACTCGTAACTACTTTTTTTGCGAAATTGAGATTTTTAGTAGAAAACATTAATGAGTACTCTAATTTAGTGTAAAACAACTTAAAATGTGCAGAAAGACAATAGAAACTTTTTTAGAGATCTCTATTTACCTCGTATCTACACCCTCTGATTTAAACACCGCAGAAATTGTTTACATGGCGCTACTAACGCATTATTTAATGGTAGGGGAGACCGGGGCTGGTTGTGACAGGGGTAGGTTGTTACAGCGTCATCGGTAGCTAAACAGAAAGCGCTATTTTCACGTAAGAAAGAGATAAATGATCACGCCACCAGCGGGGTCCCACTCAATGTTATTTTCTATGACTCTTATTTGAGAAAGAGGTTTTTCAGTATGACCAACCGAACGGAAAAAATACGTTTTTTGTTACTGTTACAAGCACAAAATTGGTAAGCTAAAACATAATCAGGGCTTCTATACTCAATTTCTCAAACCACTCGAATTTGAAAATAGCTTAGGAATTAATTTTAATTGAAAAATAAATTAAATAGTACGTCATTTATACCAACAATTTTTTTCTTACAATAAATTTAAACGTTGGTACCACTGAAAAACCTCTTATTAATTCGTTCATTTAAGTGGGACCCCGCTGCACGCCACTATCAGCCGAAATGCCGCGAAAACCGGTGGCGCTAGTGTTCTTGTGAAAGGAACCTGAGCATGCAGCAGTCAAAAAGTCAGGTTAGTAACATATTTATTTTTTAGTAAAATTGGTCTAGGATCTGTTTTCTATATAAGTACAGATGTATAAGGTATCCTGTATACTCTCTAAATTCTTTAGTTTCCAATGATTCAACGTACATAAATTTTATACATATTTGCATTGTACTATTTAACATTAAAAGGTTAGTTGTTGTGTTGGGGCTAAAAGTGACATGTACTCGGGGCAGGTTGTGACAAATCACGATTGATTTGTGGTTTGTCACAACCTGCCCAGTCGTGCTTCCTGCTGTCTGCTATAATTTGAATTCTACTTTTTTTTTGGTTTTTTGAAGAATGAGGACGTATGCAAGAAAAACTGAGCGTGGAAAAATATCTAAAGATATTTATGAAAAAGCAGCAGCTATTTTGGATGAGGATAAAACTAAAAAAGTTCGTGGAATCGCAAAAGATTTTGGATTATGTCATATGTCACTAAGAAGATATTTGAAAAAAAGAAACGAAGCAAAAGCGAAGAACATACCTGTAGAATCTATTACAGTTGGCTACCAAAAGAATCGACAAGTTTTTAACAACGATCAAGAGACCATTTTGGTGAATTACCTAACAAGATGTAGTCAAATTTACTATGGATTGACGCCAAAAGATGTCCGGCAATTAGCATTTGCTTGTGCACTTAAGTACAATGTTGCTACGCCGCAATCATGGCTTGACAATAAAGAAGCAGGAGTTGATTGGTTGACAACATTTTTGAAACGCAACCAGTCTTTGTCTATAAGAACGCCAGAGGCTACTAGCTTGAGCAGAGCCACGTCATTTAATAAAACTAATATTAATAATTTTTTTTCTAACTTGGCGGACGTGTTAGATAGATATAAATTTTCTTCTTCACGGATATGGAATGTAGATGAAACCGGTGTTACAACGGTGCAGAAACCTAGAAAAATATTAGCTCTCAAAGGTTCAAAACAAGTTGGCTCCATTACATCAGCAGAGAGGGGAGTTCTTGTAACTCTCTGTTTAGCAGTAAATGCAGCGGGAAACTCGGTGCCATGCATGTTCATTTTCCCACGAATCAAATATAGAGATTGCATTGGCGCTGGCGACTCGAGTGGCTGGATGACTGGGGTCGAATTTAAAATATTCATGAAACATTTCATAGCCAGTGTTAAACCATCTCCATCCGATCCTGTACTCTTATTACTGGACAACCATACTTCGCACTTGGATATTGAAGTCGTTGAAATGGCTAAAGAAAACAATGTGGTGTTGCTGTCCTTTCCACCACATTGTTCTCATAAGCTACAGCCCTTGGATGTGGGGGTCTACGGACCATTTAAAAATTACTATGCCCGCCAACAAGATGCTTGGCTTAGGAGCAATCCGGGTAAAACAATGACTATCCACGATATTCCATCTATAGTGAATAAAGCTTTACCCTTGGCATTGAATCCGACTTCTATCATCAACGGATTTAAAAAGACTGGTATTGCACCATTTAATAAAGATATTTTTCAAGATGATGACTTCTTGTCTGCTTTTGTTACGGACAGAGCAATAGATGATACAGTCAATTCAAACATTGAAAATACCCCAGTTACAATACAGAACACTCCATCTTTGCCTCCTCAACTTGCCTCCATAAATGACACTACATCTCCTATTTTGGAGTCTATTGAAGATAGTTCTGAAGTTGCTGTAGGAGAATGTAAGAGCTCTATTTATGCTAATCCAGTTGCAGGCCCCAGCAGAGATTTGATTCATGATGAGTGCAACTTTTCTCCTGAGATCATTCGACCTTTTCCCAAAGCTGCTGCAAGATCAAAGAAGATCACACGAAAAACTCGAAAATCAGCTATTTTAACCGACACGCCAGAGAAAAATACATTGGCACTAGAACAAAGCCAGAAAAAGGAAAATCCATCTAAAAAAAGAAAAGTGAGTGAGAAGGGAAAGTCTGCGTCAAAAACCTTAAACAAACAAAAAAATGAGAGAGAAAATCCAGATAAGAAAACAAAAAAGATTGTTGTGAAGAGGAAGGTATTTCAAGAGTCTGATGAAGATAGTGTAGAAGATGATTATTTTTGCCTCATATGTTGTGAACCATTTGATCAGAGTAGAGCTGGTGAAACATGGGTACAATGTATTGTTTGCAAGAAATGGTCACATATGAGATGTGCTAAGGGAAATGTTCTATCCTACGTTTGTTTGAATTGCGAGAGTGATTATTCGGACTATAGTGACTAAACTGTTGTTTTTCAGCATCTGATAGTGTTTTTTACATAATTATATATATTTTGATAGCTAAAGTCTTATGTTATGTTGGTTTTCATAATAGTGGTTAATTTTTGTTCAAATTAAAAAGAGAAAATATGATTATTGTTAATAAGAAGTCTGAGATTATACTTTTTTTTGTTGTAACAATGTACCCCTTATGGTGTAACAACCAACCCCTAGTGTGGGGTAAAAAGTTACAAGCGTCTTTTTACAGAATTTATTAATTTATGTAATTTCTAATTGACTGATAGATAAAATCATTATTAACTTTCAATCCTGATTAGTTACTTAATTAAACAAGCCTAGATGCATCGAAAACAATCACATAAACAAAAAGTTATCATACTTTACAAAAAAAATGTCACAACCAGCCCCGGTCTCCCCTATAATTTTCTAATAATACTTTAATTAAACTGGTAGATAAGTTTTGTATCTAAAAATCTCTTTTAATGATCTTAAGTAATTTTTTTTTAAAATTATAACCTCGTCTACATAAAAGTTTATAGCAAAAACTCGTATCGTATTGATCTTTATAAATTGACACGAAAAGAGTCTGGATTTAATATTTATTATTAATATTTATGCATTTTTGATAATTAAAAACAGTTTTGATTGATTCCTGAAAAATTACGATTTTGTAGATACGAGATATACCCAGAAAGGGGACGAATTACCTATAATGAATACTGCGACTGAATTTGATATGAAAATATCTTTTTTCTTTAAAAAACTTCTCATTTGCTGCTCAAAAAGAAATTAGAACTTCTCTGGGATCAATAACCTATTCATTCATGAAAAAAGCGTACGTCACAATTGTTTACGATACTTGCAATGTGAATGTCATGTTTACAAGATTTTATTTATAAACAATTGCAAGGCCAATAGTATTTATAAAGTAGTAAATAACATAAGAATAATTATTACCTTTTCTGGTACAGTAAATCGTATCATGTTTATCAAGTAACAATGACGGAATCGTATATAAATTGTTCCCTGTTTGACTGGAATGTACTGTTTATAAATACTATTAGCCTTGCAATTGTTTAATTTTAATGAAAATTGACCATCATCAGATAAAAAACGATTCATATAAAATTTTTATCGCATTTGCCAGACCGAGATCTAAGTCACTGGATCTAAGAGACGGATGCGCAGTAGAATTTTTACCGTTAAAGCAACTACCTCAATGTAGGGTGAACATTTTAATTCCTGTAATTTCTTGCATTGCATTCTTTTAAATATTTGTATTTTTTTATGTTTTATTTTTGTACATATTTAATTTTTTGTTTTCTTATTCATTTTTAATAATAATGTTTTTTGAACTTTTTTTGTATATTACATATCATTGAAATTATTCTTCATGAGCATCAATGGATTGCAGGTCAGTTACAGCGCTTCTTATTTGCTAAATATCGGAAAAGGGAGCCACCCACCCTCTTACTAATACCACCCATCTGCGTCAGTTTGGTTGTCAGTATTTGGCACTTACTTAACCCCATTATTTATATTCTTATAACTTTTTTGTCTTGTCATCTACTTTTTAGGCTTAAATTTTTGGTTCAACTATGATAAACTTTCCTATGATTGAAGACATATAGGCCTGTAGAAGTTTAACGTTAGAATACAAATTTTATTACAATGATTTTTTTTTTATTTTAAATTTAAATTCAATCAAAATAACTGCTAAATTTTGCACACTAGTAGTGCGGTAGAAAAAAGAACAAAATCGCAGAACTTTTGAAGTAGTTAATAATAAGTTAAAATCTCACGCCCCTTATAAATAACCTTTTTGATTATAATTAAGTCAAAAACTAAAGGTCATTAGGTCCTTAGGTTCTTAGGTGGCCTAGTTTAAGTTCTTGAGGGTTACACACGAATATTTTAACAACTGAATAAGTTGCAAAAGATGGGCGCTTCTGCTGAAACAGTCTGTATATATACCGCAGTTTGGGAGTGCCCTTATTTTCACTGTATTTGCGCCTCTTTGACTCCATGTTCCGAGCGGTTCCCTCACATGTTTAACGTCCAAAACCGCCCCTATGTCATGATTTTCAACTATTCAGGATAATACTTATTTGTCGCTATTGCAGGAAATTTGAAAGACAACGATTTTAATTGGTAATAATTTATTGATAGATTGATTACTTTTTCTTAAATATACCTACATAAATAAAAGTAAAACCAAAAAATAAGATAAGTCTAAAAATATGTTGTTCTCTTCTCAATATTATATAAGTATAAATAAACGCATAATAAAAAAAAACATTTAAGTGATTTATATCACAATCAATGATTTAAAAAAAAAACAAACAACAATTAGTCCTACCAAACTTGACATTTATGTTTAGGATTCATCCTGGACCCAACTGGGCAATTAAAATCTTTGGCAAAATATTCTAAATTGCTAAGTGGTCCAATGACCCGAAAATAACCAGGTGAATGATAACCAGTCAATACACGTAATTTTAATGTTTCAGGACGATATTTGGCACACCACGTATTCGCCGCCGATATCCAAAACATTTGTTCAGGTGTATAATGTTGTAGACCTGGTAATAATTTCTCATGTCCATATTTACGTGTCCATTTCGTATATGCTAAATATGATTCTTTTATACCACCATTATCGGCAATATTTTCACCTTGCGTATTGATACCGTTGAGCTAGAAAAGTGTGTCAGAAAAAAAAGCATAATTTTGCGTCTCGTATTTTTTTTTTTTTGTAAAATTTGTCAAACATTTATATCTTATCGTTAGATATTTGTAATAAAATATAGAACTAATCTACACCAACAAAACTGTGTTACAAACAGGTGATATTTACAATACTTGTAGTGTTAGTAGATGTTTCCCGTAATGCAGGTACAAAATGATAAGGGTAAAGAGAGATTCTGTGATTTTTCTAAATAATTTCTTGTCGTTATTATTTGTGCCTTTGTCATGAATATGAATCGAATCTACCATACTTTACATTTATGTTTAGGATTCATTTTGGAACCTTTTGGGCAATTGAAATCATTTGCAAAATATTCCATATTTGATAACGGTACAATAACACGATATTTATCGGGTGCATGCTCATCGGCAACAACTAATTGCTGTAATTCTTCATTACGTGTCTTTGAACACCAAATACTTGATGCAGATATCCAAAATAATTGCCGTCCTGTATAATTTAAGCCGGGCAATAATGGTTCTTCACCATTTCTTGCTACCCAACGATTATACGCTAAATATGCTTCTTTTATACCACCATTATCGGCAATATTTTCACCTTGTGTATTAATACCATTCAACTGTAAAGCGGTTAGTATTCAGATATGTTTACAATTAGCCTACACTACACTACACTATGAATACATGCTCATGCTAAATTTGCCTCCAAAAAAAAAGCTAAATCCTAAAAGCGACTATAAATCTTAATACTTACATTAATACCGATTTCAGGTACACTGTAATTACCATATTGGTCAATAATACATTGAGCTTTTTCTAAATAGGCTTTCTTCGTTTCTGGTGCCCACCATTCAACTAAATTACCATCTTTATCGAATTGTCGGCCTTGATCATCGAAACCGTGAGTGATTTCGTGACCAATCACAAAACCAATAGCTCCGTAATTCATGTAGCGCGGACGGTCAGCATCGAAGAAGACGCCTTGAAGGATGCCAGCGGGGAACTCTGTAATCAACAGAGAATATTGTTGGCACTTGAGACTTTCTCTTTAATTTGATTTTGACGTGCCAAATTAACTCAGTTGTAATTCATTACTTTATTTACCATTTAGTGGCGCTTGATAGTTTGGAAAGCTAACATTAAAGGCAATGAAACTTGCAGTGAACTTTATTCCGATATACAGGATGTCTCAGCTAACAGTTTTACCTCAAATATCTCGCTTGTTTGTGGATTGAACCGAAAAATTATCTACAGAAATTAGACTACAATTTCTATACTTCAATTGAGCGACAAAATTTTCTTTCTAGGTATTTGGGAAATGACAAATATTGGATCTCGAAATTTCTCAATACTTTGAAAGCAATTAGCTGCAATGAATAGTTTTTTTTGGATCAATAATTTGTTCATTGCTGAAAAAATACTTGCAATTTCAATTCAAGTATTTATAGCAGATGATTGAGTAATTGTCGAAATCTTATACGATATTTTGTCATTTCGAAAATAGCTATAAAGAAAATCATGGCGGTCAATTGAAATATAGACACTGTAGTCTAATTTCTTTAGATATTTTTCCATTTCAATTCAAAAACAAGTGAGATATTTGAGGTGAAACTGTTAGCTGGGACACCCTGTATTACAAGCTCGGGTTCTTCAAATTTAATATCCACTTTTAGCAAGACAAATTCAATTTTTACCACTTCGAAAAATACGATTATTTGGTAATACAGAAACTATAAAAGGTTGAGAACTCATTGCTGAGCGGGCATTATTAACAAAATGAAACTTTTAACTGGGACAACCCACATGTTCAGCTTCTGCAATGTCTGTTTTTCTAGAATTGGGGGCCCTTGTACGATTTCTTGCAGATTTAGTTACAGATCTAAGGCTCTTCATCTCGTATCAAAATATAAAAATCAACTTACGGATACTGTTCTCAATTGATGAATAGAAAGCATTAACAACAGCCGGACGTCCGTGGGTTATCCAGTCGGTTTTATTCACCGGTTGTCGTAACCGTTTAAATGAGAATTCTGTACCGAATAGCGTTAAATTCAGTATTGATTTCAAATAGTAATTTTCATCAATTTCCAACTGAAAAATTAGAAAAAAAGATTATTTTTTTTGCTTAGAATTCCACTAAATATAACAAACATCAGAATAGAACTCTTCTAATTTACGATCGTCTAACAGCTCATCAGGATAACCGATATGCGTTGACATTGATTTAGCCTTTTCCAAAGCATTCTTTCGGGTCTTCTCATCCATCCAATCGACATGTCGTAGAATATCCTGGAATTCGGCACGTATATGTGATACCATTTCTTTAGCGTTCTGTCGGGCGGCTTCATTGAAGTATTTCCGAACGTATAGAGAACCAGCAGCCAGTGATAAACTACCAGAAGCAATATCAATACATTCCTTCCATCTAGGTTCACGTTCTGTACGTCCCGTGACCACGGTACTGTAGGCCAATTGACGTCTTCGTAACTCTTCGGTTAGATAACTGACTGTGGTGGCTGCAGCTCGCCACATCACATAATTAGCTTGAACCCTGCAAAATTTTGGATTTTACTTTTACTTAAACATACTCCAAATTTTTCTTTATGTAAATCAAATTTACCCTTTTGCAAATCTAATTTAACCTTCGCTTTTACTAAAAAGGGAGAATTTGATTTGCAAAAATTTGAGCAACACAGGCATATAAAACGGTACCTCTTTGGTGTCTGGCTGATTAGCGCTTCCAAATCGGTCAGATATTGTGGTACGTTAACGATAACAGCCTCATCTTCGCCGACTTCAAGATGTGGTGCTAGTAGTGTGTTGATGTATTCCCTCCATGGTACACTGGGGAAGCGCCGTTGTAATTCAGCAACAGTCATAACGTTATAGAGAGCAGTAGCGTTGCGTCGTTTTTCACTCGGTAAAGAAATCTAAAAATTTACCAATACTTTCAAAAATTACAACCCAATAAACTAATAGAATTACATTAGATAAATGTATTTCGAATTCCAACGATTGTCGTAATTCTTCTTTGGCACGTTGACGATCAGCCCCGAAAAGTACAGCAATATCTACCATATACTCGTAATAGGCATTGACGATTTTATCTTTAAAGCCTTTAATTAAGAATTCGCGACGTAGACCCAATGAGGCTTGATCCAGCTACAATTTTTTTGTTATTATTAGGATAATTGTAAGAGTTCGTTGGACTTACATCGATGACACGTTTCGTGGAATTCTTTAAATCGATACCAACTGAGAAATCGATGAAATAATCAACACTGTACCCCATTTTACGGAATCTATACACCGATTCTTTCCAATTGAATTCAGACTCTTGCCATTCATCGCCTTCTAAGGCTGGCCAACCACCCAATTGTTTCAAAATTTCTTTGATTGTTGTTAAACCATCTTGTTCGATTAATGTTTTATTCATACATGCACGATACAATTTCTTTGTTAATTGTATTGGTTTAATTTCGTTTGGTTGTATTGGTTCTTCGATCATTGAACGTAATTGTTCTTGTAATAAATCACCAATTATACTAAATGATGTGATTGATGATTTATCATCTGGTATATTTGTTGTTCTTAAGAAATTGCCACATGTAAATTTATAAAAATCATCGCATGGATCAACTGTTGGATCCATTGATTTTAATACTGTTGCTGCTGTTTGAACACAACCAGGTGTTAAACAAAGATCAACAAGAGAAGATTTACCACCACTATGAATATTATTATGAGTTTTGTCTGCCTTATCTATCACAAACGAGTGACTCGAACCAACCAGAGCTTCTGCAGTGATTGCTGTTGCTAGAATACAACACAACAAACGTTTAAGTATCGAATTAATAACATAGTATGTAGTCTTTTGCTTGATGCCCTACATAAGGGACGATGCTACAAGAAAAATTAGCACGCGAGAGCAACCTTCTATTATAAATCAGGGCTGCGAATTGTTATTCTTAGTAAAAAATAAATCGGTTCGGTTCCGGTTTTTGTTCCGGAAAGGATATCTGTTTCTTTGAGTTTGCGGTTCAGTTCCGGTTCGAGATCCTGATATAATTTACATCGTTTTTTCCAGCAATTGAAAATGTGAAACATTTGAAAATTGTCAAAAATTTAGACCATTTTTCGCCCCTTTAATTAACGCTAATCAAATATTATAAGCATCCGCGCTTTAGTTACTTTAGTTACTCTCATCATCAAACGTCCTGCATTATCACGGAGTGGACTTTAAAAACTACGATTTTCTGATAAACAAGATTACTGGCGTGAGCTATCAAACACTTGAATGCGTGTAAACAACAGCATTGATTTGTTTTTTATATCGGTCAAAGTATTTATGTCGTCGGCGTATTGTAAAATCCGTCATTTGATAAAACGCATAAGTCTAGTCGTTTTAATAGGGGCTGTTTTTGCAGCTCCCGACTCTTTTCTTCTGCCATACTGTTTAGCTCAAGTTAGGTCTTTGTCAGGTCAGGTCCTTGGATGTAAAATATCTGAACATTTCAGGCAATAAAATACTTCAAAATATTCACCGTTTTACGATCTGCCTGGTCATTATTCAAATTACGGATTTTACAATACGCCGACAACATATGCACTACATCCCACTTTAGATTACCGTTATCTTTTATCTTAATCTTACTTCGTACTTTAATTTGAATGGGTTTATCATGTAGTATTTTTATTTATCCTTTTGTTTTGTTTAAATTGTCAAAGTTCATTGTTGATAATTTTTTTAAAGCAAAGTAATTGAAAACAGTAAGGGCCGATTCTACAATCGTTTTATTGTGGCCCATGCTCCGACAGAAATTCTCTACTGATATACTTTCGGATGGAATAAAACAATTGTAGAATCAGGCCTAAATCCAGTCACCTAAAATCCAATCTCTAACACAATCAAATCCATTTTGTCGTTTTTCTCCCTTGTTTATTGGCAGAATGTCATTAGATTTCATCCGTTTTCCAAAGAAAAAACGCTTACCTTCTCTCGAGTTCTATTTTATGTGAAAATAGATGCGAATCTTGGAAAAAGGAAGACATACAGACATCAACAACGCTACTTTCTATCACTATCATAAATTTCATTTAATTGTGCTAATAAACAAAGGAGAAAGTTTAAACAGTTGATTCAAATTAGACATTGAATTTTTACGTAGGTTCGTGAAAATCAATGATTTTCCCAATAGATCTTCATTTGAGGCTATGCTAAAAGACGTTTTTCTTAAAATATTCAATACATGTAAAAAAAATTAAATTACAACGCTGCACAGCTCAAGAAAAATACGTTGTAGGAGGCCTAGGTTCACCCTTAAGTATTTTTATTTTTTTGGTAAAATGAGGCCCACGAAAAGTAATTTGCGCAGGGCTATAACATTAAGAAAAGTGTGAATCAACATAAAAAAACACACAAATTATTGAACTTTGATTAGAGTTAATTTGACCAAAATCTAACGAGTGCTTATTCGACAATTTGTATAGTGGATTCAAGGGCCAAAGTGTTACTAGACTTGACAGACTTGTCGTTAAACTAACAACGAAAGAGTCCGCCTCCGATTTGAATACCGTTATTCTACATCGAAATCTAAGAGACACGTATTTTTTTTATCGGCGGAAAAACATTTTTAAGGGGTGAAATCAATTTCCAAAGTTCATTCCTTTAGAGGGTCAATTGTAAGTTTTCCATACTTGTAGTCAATATTTTTACAAACGACTAGGTAAGTGGCTCATAATCTACATGAAAAATGCTATAAAAAGTAGAATAATAAAAGTTCAATGAAAAAAATAACTACTGATTATTTTTGAAGGGGACCAACGGCAATTGAAAGAGCTCTAAAAAAATGGAAAATACGTGTTTTTGGATTAACCAATGGAAAATTAAAATTCAAGATTTAAATCATCTTTTATTGATAATTACTTTATTATGCTTATCAGTAGTTATCATCTTCACATTATTAATTCTTTATCATGAAAACAATATTTACAACTAGTTAGTTGAATTACAAGTAGGTACTTTACTTTTGATCTAACATACTGCTGATAAGTGTAAACCTACAATTGACCATCTAAAGGGGTGAACTTTGGAAGTTGATTTCACCCCCTAAAATAAAAAAAAAACGTGTCCCTGAGATTTCGACGTAGAATAACATATTTCAGCGGCATTGAAATCGGAGGCGGACACCTGGGAACCTTTCCTTGAAAGTACGTAATCCCGGGATAGTAGCAAATTTATATATGTAAACAAAGAAATCACTATAGTAACCCTTTGGTCCATGAGTATTACCATACATTAATTTCCTATACAGTGAGGACGAACAAAGTAGGCATAATAGAAGAAAAGTAGTCTAAATTGTATAGATCCTGATTACAAAAGACTATACAAGAAATTCGGGTGCCTTTATCATAAAAACAAGGATTTTTCAGAATTCTAGAGCGTGTACAAGTAGATTTATCAGCGAATTTTGGCTTTATCTGGTGCATTCATTGCTTCATGTTTAACACAAAACTTACATAATCTGAAAAAACTTTTTGTTTGCGTTGCCGTTTAAAGAGGAAAAAACCATAAAATACGCAATCGGTTAAAAGCAAATAGGAGAAACTTGCAATCGGGTACAATTCAAATATCTTGAACCAGTGGCGTATCATCAAAATAGTGCGACACTTTCGGAATTTAAAAAAAAAAATTTTGATTGAAGTAAAAAATATGAGTATGTTTTTCCTCGAGCAGGGATTTGATTTATCGAAATAGAATAGACTTGTTTACACCCCTCTGAAAAGAATATAAGGCAAATATATGCGATTTCAGTTGAATGAAACCGCTGGCACCTTATTATTTTTTAATAGTTTATAAATTACGACTGGAAAGTATAGTGAAACCACTAGGTATAGTGATTCATTAACCAAAAAGTTACTAAATATGACAGACTTGTCGCTAAACAGAGTACGCAATCCTAAGATGTACATATGTAAACAAAGAAATCACTAGAAATATCACTAAATTCAAGTATACCAACCGAAATTTAGTTAAACTTTGGTCCGTGAATATACTTTATCTGTAATCGATTCACATGCGCAATATAGCTGCGCATTGATGTTTATATTGCAGGAGGCAACTTGATCGGGACGTACTGTATATTTCGATGAAATTTAAGTTTTTAAAGTTTATGATCAAGGCCGAGCGTTGACTCTTGGTAAAGTTAATAAATTCTGTAGATTTTCCTAATTACAGTGAAGTAAATAATAAAATGTATGAAATCCCAGTTAATTAACATTTATGGTTACCGGTTACCGGCTTTCCGTAGAAAGACGTCATCGATTTTCTTCAATTATCTACGTACAACGATTTAAATAACTAATTAATAATAATGATAAACGTTTTGTAGAAATGTTAAAAACGCAGTTCCTGATATAAATTGAAACGAAGAGAATTAAAACTACAAACAAGTCGATGACCGACTTTCTAAAATGTCACAGTAATTGGTTTGATTAGTCTCATTGAACTTTTCTTGTTATTGAGACAAAAAAAAAGAAACGTGATAAATTTGTAATTTCTACATAAATACATGTTTCAAACTATGATTTAAGAGAATTGTTCCTTGGGCAATGTTTATTTGTAAATAGAAATTGCTTCATTATTCTACTACCAATAAAATAGAGCGAAATACTAACTGTTAGCTTGTTGATTACGGTTATATAATACTGTAACGAGTGCTACAACTAATGATATTCCAATAAGGATTGTCACTGCTGATGTCAATGTTAAACATCTCTCCATACTTGTCCGCCTCTTCCACCATGTCGGATTTCTGCAAATTAAAAAGACAAATATTAAAAAAAAATGTTTCATAACATGGCCGAGTTCTTCGAGCGCCCCAGGCAAACTAATTTTTGGCGTCCTTCCCCGGAAAAGCAATAGAAAACTTAATAATTTTCCATCAAAGTCAAGACTTTTCTACTCTTTTTTTCCAGTTAATAATAGGCTTATTCTGGCCCAAAAAGTGTCGCAATTAAATAGTAATCCTAAAATTATACCGCTCTAGGCATCTGCCTGGATTGTTGTGGGCTCAGACCGGCCCTGTTTAAAAGTACATATTAACAACAAAGTATCATTATATATCTAAATGTTGGACAGGAAATTCAGCTACTTATTATGGGCATTTTTATTGTTAATTACACACGAGAGGAGGATTTTCATGTCCGAGGGTCAATCGGCAACGTTATAATTTGGTTATCACTAATCAGCGGATGTATACCGTTTTAATGTAAAGTAATCACTTTTTAATAATTGTATCCGATTGATGTTTACTTACTTGAGTTTCGGCCACGGCCATGGTTGAATTGTTGCCGTTTCAGGTGTTAATTCGCTATAAATGTAGTCTTGACTTGACGACCACATAATTCGTCAACGAAATTGCGTTGTTATCAATAAAATTGTAACTAATAATGTTCAATAATGATAACAAATTTATATTAACGATAGACAATTCCAATGATAACATTATTAATTCAATGAAAAAGACAACAATGATTTCGAATTTAATTAGATAGGCCCCAGATTAGATTAAAGATTGTTTTAGAAAGGCCGAGAATTGATATATAATTAGTCAATAAACCTACTAAAAAAAATCGATTGTTTGTCGATTTTCACGCAATTTTCCCCAATCGGGTAACTGTGTCGAGGCTACGATTACACCATTGTTACCGTTAATGTACGCTTTTTTGCCTCGAAAATAATTTCCGTTCTATTCACAATAATGCACGAAAATCCGCTTTTTGTTTGTTTGTTTTTGTTTATTTATATTTATGTTTTTTTATATAGAAAACTAACCGAAAATCAAGGCTGTAAAATGGATGATTCTTCTAACCTACCTAACGTCCCATAGAAATATAAATTACAATAAAAGTGGGTATATTCGTATTGGGGTAAGTGTGTGCGTCTTTATTACCATCCCTTTATGGAAAAACGTTCGATTTCCATATAACATGCAACTTTACTTTACTAGCAACGATAAATTTGAATTTAAAATTATTCCAATCCTTCTTCACGTAGAAATCTTTATCGAAAAACTCCACAATCGTGCAGAATAATACAATTTTTTGCGACAATATCCAAGGTAAATATTTAATAAAAAAGGCGATAAACTGATAATAGAAAACCGGGAATAATAATTACCAAACATCACGGAATATTACGGAGTTTTTTTTTTCGTTCATTAGTAAATCGACTAAACAAATATTAACGATTAGTGATAATTTTTCAATATAAGACAATGTTATTAACGTTATTATCATTATTTTTATTTTCAAGAATTCTGATTGCGAATAGAATTTATTTTGTGAACTATTAACGTCAGAACCATTCACAAAAACATGATAAAATCACCAATTTGGCCCACTTAATCAACGTTTACGATGTTGCGATTCTCAAACTCCACTTAAGTGGATTTTTGGTAGCCTTAAAACGAGTCGAGATTCAGGCAATATTATCCGATATATTTGTGGCATTTCAGAAACCTTCATAAATTGAAACTTATCTACAGAATTTTCATAAATAATCAACAATATTGTTCTAATAGTGCGCATTAACAATTAACAGGGTTTCGTTAAACGGTTTTGTAAATAATTGGGATTCTTTCGTTTGAAAATTTTTGGTCTGTCTGTTGTATTTTTACTATTTACTATCATCATCATTAATTGTTTCTATTGTTGGGGAACTGAAACAAAGGCGACCGATAAGGGCTGATAATGTCATTACAAAAATTTCGAATCTCTGTTATAAAATAGTCTTTTATGATTAATTAAAACAACAAAGCATTGTACGATAAGAGGTCTTAATTTAAATAACAATTTCTACTGTGGAAGTTTAAAAAATTAAACAATTTATGTAAAAAATTAAACGTTTGTTAAAAAAAAACAACAACAAAAACAAATGTTGTACAAGTTGAAAGTGACGTCGAAAAATGCATAAAAACAATTTTTTCATGCCCAATTAATTGATATAATCGATTACGTTTTGGAATAAGGAATTAGGGAATTCCTAAATACCGTACAAGATTGCCTGATCTGAAGTCAATATGTTATCTCATCGCAAATCCAGTTTTTTTTTTCGCCTTGTATCAGGCAGATTTTAATGCCATGATTCTCTTCCAACAATCGACGATAATTTTCAATAAAATTGATAATTTATTTCTACAGATAGGAGGCACTCTTCTATTGTTATTAATGATGCATCAAGGTAATTCGCGGAAAATTGTTTAAAAATTAATAAATCGGAGACAAAAAATCGATTGTTTTGTTCGAACGGAGGAGAATCCTTTATTACGAACGATTATAAAAAGACGTACAATTATTAAGTTCATTATTTATTTATTTATTTTGTTATTATTATTATTTTTTTTATTGGCGTTAAATCAATCATGCAATAAACATTTTTGCAATAATTGTTGGGAATTTTGTAATTTTTTTTTGTGTGTTAGAGAATTAGAAACTTACTTGATTACAGTTTGCTTGACGCCTGATGTCATTTTTGCCGATTTCTTTCTGGGTTAACAGTGTCACACTCACTATCGAAAATTTTAGTCAAAAATAGAATTCTCTTAATTATATAATTATTAATTACAATTATTTATTACTATAGACTTATCTACTAAGAGTTGAATTGAGTCATTGTCGCTTAAATACACACCATATTTTTATTTATAGGTCTTTATTTAAAATTTAAAAAACAAATTGTCTTAAAAATAAGAATAGCAACTAGAGAGGGAATGTTTTTGAAATCAGTAGATGCTCAGCTTTATATGTTGGTATCTCACGATCCCCTCCACAATGTGTATGTGGTAGTGTGTATTTGTAGTGTAAGTGTGGCTACACATTGACCACTTTCAACTTTAAATTGCAAATTTTTCGAAAAATCCCAATAGAAATTATTTAAAATTGCGCTATTTATAATATTTCAAAAATTAGGTACGTATATTTTATTATAATTAGATATCTGTATAATTTACCCATTCCAGTGCCCCATTGGTAGTTACGCCACTGTTCCAGCAGCAATTTCAGTATATCAACTGAATTTTAGACATGCTGGAATGCTGTTATAACCGTTAAACTCAAAACAAAAATAGGATAGGTACATGCTTTTGCGTCTCGTTTGGAATGAAGCTTTCCCGTTATCTTTCGATTTAGACTTTTCGCACTCACAATCACAAGCGTGCGTTTTGTACTAAGAATAACGATAATTGTCGAATACGGAAGTTGAGGAACCAATCCTTTCACTTTTTCGCGTGTAAAACTTTTTTCACAGGCAGCTGTTTCCTTTCTAATAAACCGAAAGTGATTGTTTCTTGCTGAAAATACGTGAACCGCTCATTTCCAACTGACGTTATTGTACACGCAACGTGAGCGCTAACTTTAACTTTACCTAGAAAAAGGCAGCGATGTGGTTTTGTGGAAAGAACGTTTGCATGCGATTCCCAAGAATTTTAGCTTGAAATTCGGGGTTTACAGGGGGAAAACCTCGAATATGTGCGTAGTTACACCATTGTTCTTACAGTGACCTTTGGATTTTAAACATGCTGGAATGCTGCCATAACCATGAGATATGTAGAAAAGTGTGAAACATTGGATTTGCATTTCCTCGTTGATGTTGGAATTATATTACCATTTTTTGCATTGAGCAGCAGACTATAATGGAGTGAAGAAACATTCCTTTCTCCTTTTTCGTTGATCAAATAATTGCTTCATAATTAGAACATTCAAACTACTCCTATAGTTGTTTCTCTTTTTAATTAGTGTCAGAGTGAGCTTCAGAGTGATGTTTAGATCGCTAAAAACCCACCCAAAGTTGTGATGTCATTCAATAGGAAATCGTCTTCACAAGTCGCAAATTTTGCGCACTTAACAGTACGTTAACTTTAACGTAAACTTTGAAGAGAATGTGTGAAGATCTCGCAAATACGAAATTTTCGTGGAAAAATTAAATTTTGACTTTATATTTGCCATCATTTATGGTAGTTACGCCACTGTTATTCGCAGCATATATCCGCATTAGATGCTGAAATAACTATTAAAACAATGCAAGTGATGATTCAGACCACACTTTGTCAGTAGACAATGTTAAGTCAATTTACGCGATGAAATAGTTACGGCTTATGTTTTTTTGGTCTTCTACTAATTATGCCACTGTTAACATAACATTGAATTCGGTACTGGAACGCTACGATAACGGTTAACTATCTTTTTTGCATAAGTTTTAAAGGTAACGTTCTAAACGTGGAAACAGTATTAGAGAGAGGACTATACACAGTTTATAGACGTATCTCCAATCCTTGTGATTATCTCCCTTCTTTATCTCTCTCATCTACAACACAAGCCACGCCTTCTGTCGGTTGATGTTATATGAAACGGTCTCTAATAGACCACCTGAGAGCGTGAACTTAATACGTAGTATGTAAAATTACCTGCCAAAAAAAATGGACCAAATCGTGACCTTAGAA
The DNA here is from genome assembly GCA_021725515.1 of Epicauta chinensis. Classification (NCBI taxonomy): domain Eukaryota; kingdom Metazoa; phylum Arthropoda; class Insecta; order Coleoptera; family Meloidae; genus Epicauta; species Epicauta chinensis. Next base: position 1,290,083 of record JAEDXX010000014.1, read on the forward strand.
TCGGTATGCGTCAAAAATGATGAAATTTTGACGAGACGACGATCACCAATCAACATCATGATCCACGTGTAATGTTTATTATATACGAAATTATTAGAAAATTATGGATAAACCAGCATAATTATGGTACTTCCATGAAAAAATATGCATATAATTAACACTAATGATAATAAAAAAATAGAGGCTAAGTTAGATTCAGCAGATTTTCGCTGTGACACTCGATGGATTTGCTATAATTACCACAGTAATTACGTAAAAACAAGAATTGATAATTTTGGAAAATAAGTCCACTTTTATCTTGCTATTGATTGTTTTTGTTTTTATAAATACGTTGTTTTTCCGAATTGATCTATTAAATTAATTACGTTGCAGAAAACGTGAAAAATCTTCATATGGAAATGAACGAATATGTAACAAAACATTTCGACGTAATTATAACAAGAAATTATAGTAAATATTTATAAAAATTTTTAGTAACGTCGAATAAAAACAGGCTAAATAAACAAAATAATTAAGGCATTGAGTTTTTGCGAAAAAAGTTATATAATTTTTGTATTTGTTTGAATTGTTGAAGTATTGTATTTTTTCTGCTATTTGAAGTATTTTTTGCATTAGGAAAAGGAAGAAATGACTCAAAAAACAGCCTTGAATCTGGCATTTGTGTGAATCCTGTTCCTTTGGCCTCTCATCATCCATCTCTAATATATTTTTTCCTCTAATTTATAAAAACACCTTGACCATGACTTTGTTATAATTTTTTTTCGACATCATTACATTTAGAAAGGAAAAAATACTAGTTACTGGGTCAAAAACAAATAATTTGTATAAAAAACATTACTAATCGTTCGGATTTTGACAATTATCTTCGAATTTTCGTTGACGTTTTCGTGTTGGTATCCTGTCGAATAAAATGATAAAAATTTATCTTCTTATGGGATAGTGGACGAGATAACGGAACAGACCGGTTTCAAGTTCAACGTCTCTCCATCTAATTTATCGTGAATCTTTTTGGAATAATCTCAGATGAATATTAATAATTTCAATAATTGATAACGAAATTAATTTGTTTACATTTCTTAAAGTGAGAGTTGGTTCTGTTTTCCCCAAAACGCCAACAACCTGCTGTTTTGTCCGTCATCACCTCCATGTCCTCGCTCGTTATATTTCTTTCAAATCGAGGTAACTGTCCGATTTGTCGATCAAATATGCTACCAGATATATATATAAAAAAAATATAACAGAACTATTAGAGCTGCTAAATTGTTATTTGATTCGTTCTTGATTAAATTCCAATGAACCGTCCTGGACGAGTTCAGTGTAGTTGAAAACTGATGAAGTCGTCTTTTGTATTGGTCTTTTTCAAATAGAATACCAGTACCCTCCCAGTTTTAAAATTCACCATAGGGGACAAAATTTGCATTGAATTATAGTAGTCGTGTGTTTTTACCGTCTTCTGATTTGAGTTTTAACCTGAATTTTAACGAGTGCCTTGACCTGGTCACAAATACGTTCTATCTTTCTATTATTATTATTATTTAAACTATAAAATCCATTTTGGTATTCTAGATTTGTTTTTCCCGATTTCTTCTTCATTATCAGTTCAATAATCCCAATTAGACTACTAATGAACAAATTAAGCTTGTTTTCCATTCCGCAAGCATATTGTCAAATGGCTTCTTTTACATTTCAAAAGCTAATTTTTGCCCAACCATTTTCTGATGGTTGTGAAGGAATTAGGCACCGAGGAATTCAAGGGGATACTTTCCGGCCTGACTGTAGCTAGTTCTTTGACTTGTACTAAGAAGTCGTTTCTGTGACAGCAAAAATAATGTCAATAACTGAGACTTAGACGTGTTGCATGTTAATAAATAGCGGAAAAAATAAAATAAAATGTAAATTTCAACAAAAATAAAGGTGAGGTCCAAAATAAAACCGCAATGAAATTCTGAATTATATTAGAATAGAAGTCGTCTTTAAAAACGAAGAAAGAAGACTACTTTCTGTTGCGTAGCTGTATTTGACACAATTTCATCTACAAGATCCACTTAAGCACACAACAATACAACCTTAAGTCATGTTAGCAAACCAACTTCCTCATATAAGAGACCTAGAAAAAGTGTGATATCGTCGATCAGGCCTACTTTTCGGACTTTAAGCGTGATACTTCTTGAGGGCCAAGAAAATGTTTCGCACCTGCACAACTAGTATAAACAACTTCCATTTTTTTTTGCAAAGCTTCTCCTATTGGGTTCACTATGGGAGGTCATAATGGCTCACCAGACGGACATCTTGTAGGTCGTGCGAAGGTGGTCAAAAAGTTCCAGAACGGACAAAGACACGGGCCCAATGAACTCGCCAGATTATAAATGTGATTGCGCTAAATTTTTTGAAAAAAGTTAAGCCACGCCAAAAGAATACTGACACAAACAAAGTAATATCGTTTTATTGATATTTTGACGGTGCGTTTCCAACAGTCGTCAAGTTTTATAGTTTTTGCGGTTTTTCCATAATTTTTGTAATTAAAAAACTATTTTTTTATTAACGATAAATAAAAAGACAAGCTAATGGATGTAAAAAAATAAGATAATTGGAAGTTAATTGTGAATGTAATAATATATCGTTTATTTTTCATTACTTTTGATAACTACGAATAATTATACAAAATGGTGGGGACTTAGTGTGGTAAATATTGTTTAGATTATTCCTGCAATTACTATCAAATAATTGTCAATAAGAAAAATGCGATTTCAATGTTATGATAATAATATTCAATATTCTATGACTTCCTTGAAGGCGTCTTGTTTTTATCAGAGATGGCCTTATGAGGATAAACTACTAAATTATTGGCCACGTGAATATAAATTTTCATGCTAAATATGTAAATTCAACGCACAAATTCCGCTACAAGGTAAATATTATAAATTAATTAATATTTATATTATTCGGTCGCGTGTTTGTAGTTGATAAATTATAAACAACAATAAAAAAATAGAATATTTTTTGTGAGCCAAACGGTACTTTTGGAGAGCATGTATTTATTTGTTCTCTTCATATTACCAACGAAGGCGATCAGTTTAGGATGAAGGATTTTTGGGACGCATAATTGGGCTTCTCTGGAAAGAAACACGAGCAACATAATTTTACTATAGTGTCGGAAATTATGTAAAGGTTTACTTAGATACCCTATCGGATGTAGTTGTATAATAGCGGATAAAAGGTCATAATAGGTATAGCATGTGCTTCTTATTTACTTCTTTAGGTGCAGACTAATCAACAACTTCTTTGATTCACAAAAATGATTCGTGGTAAATTCGTAAAGTTTTGTAGTTAACATTCGCCCTTAGTGAGGCTTCTTTTATTCTCAAAAAGCTAAATTACAGATTTATTCATGTAGAATTTCTTGCGCAAAAATTTGAGTTTTGAGAGAGGTCCACTGCAGGGCCGAACGGTGTTTTATAAGATCAATTTTATATTGAAATTTGAAGTAAACTGTTGGGAAAATCATTATGCTCACAATGAAGATAGCAGATGTTTGGCATGTTGCTCCAAAAAAGGAAGATCAATATGTTCATGCAGATGACCAACGAAATTCTTCTTATTCACTTGAATGATTTGCCCACCCTCTCTATACAGCGAAACTAATGTAGCTAGGTACATTAGAAGAAGAGTGGAAGGAAGGCTCCTCCTCCAATTATGGGGTCAGAGTACGTCAAATGGTCGGAGGTTTTTATGTTTATTATTTAGACACCTCCCACTGTTAAGATACGCATACTTAGTCAAGGTTAATAGTGGCTATAAATTCGTGTTTAATTTAACTGATAAAGCGAGATATATCAACAAATATCTGTTGTCGTTGTCGTACCCATTATGAGTTTTGAAAATTGTCCACAGCCAACTAAGTATATCTCATACTGTAAATGCGTTAGACAAGGATATGTCTTATTCTTTTCACAGTTACAAATTTTTAAATAATTTACTAGGGTACGGATTTAATTCGTGATTCTATAAGTTGTTTTTTTTAATAAATATTAATTGAAATTTGATTCTGAAAATAAACAACACATGTCTGTTGATATTGCTGTCTTAACAATAGTGGGCGTCTAACTAATTAATAACCTACTCTGACCATACAATTGTTCTATCGTATATCGTGAATAGGAGGAGTCTTCATCCCACTTTTCTTCTAATGTACCTAGATAAATTTGGTCCCCTGTATATTCTTTTTTATTGATATATGAACATTTGAAACTTTTTTATTTATTTGTTACTGGAAAACGTATCGTAGTCCGCTATTGTCTGCGAAACGCCTGGACCGTTTTACATCACCAGTCCGGCTCGGTTGTAAACACATAAATTTTGGCCTTTGATAATTTTTTTTTCTCTCAGATGCTAGAATCATGTTTGACCATTTTGGTCATTTAATAAAGTACCTACTTAAATCACCTTAAACTACGTTGTTCATCTCTTTGGACATCACATTTCGCAAAAAAAAACTGTGAGCCTCGACTTAATTCATAGTAAGCTATGGACCGATTTTACAATTTGTTATACGCCGACACACACTTTTTTTCGGTATAAATCGCAAAATTCCCTTTGCAAGGCGAGATAAAACGCTTGAGTAAATTTTGGAATATGCGCTATCTTTTGGTTCCGGTCTAAAAATTTAGATAAACTTGATTGTAGCTCTAGCTGTCTTTCTCTATTATTGTATTGAAGAAATTTGGGTCGAAACTCAACGTCGAATAAAGTGGGGAATAAATACATACAGAAAGGATAACTGAAATTTATTCTGTGAAAAGCATAAATGAACATAACTTTAATGAAAGTGATTATTGATCAATGTATGAATGATGAAATTGATCGTGACTTACCAACTCTATCCGTCAAACTGTATGGAAAAATTTGCTCCGTCGTTAGGAGTGAAGCTTATGTTGCGACAGCGTGAAGTTTGAAATTTTCAGCATAAGAAATTTTTACCGAAGTTGGAATAATGTCATTGTGAGTTTGCCTTTAAAATGTTACAAAAAAACACACGTTTATCTTGAGTTAAATATAGCAATTCACATAAATTTTATGTAATGCATTTGAATAAATCATTCATTATTGAAATTCACTGTATTAGCGAATCTTTAATGAAACGAAAACGGGATAGCAACAAGGAAAAAGACCAACATTTGAAATTCATATCTTTAAAAAAACGTGCATAATTCGAAACTGTACCGAAATATGTGTAACTGGGGATAATTTAAATGAGGAGCTGCTTTTTTTAGAAAATTATTATATTTTCAATCAAATTCCTGTTATGCAGCTATCTCGTGGAATATTATTCAGCTGCTTATGTTTTTTTTTTAAATTTATATATCCTTTAATTTGCAAGCAGAGAGGAGATGGTTGAGCCTCAAAGAACCTTATTTTGTTTAAGGAGAGTATGAAACCTTCACAATGTATTTAACTTTTGCAAAGAATATTTGGGGAGTCTGCAAAGTCTAAAAACAATATCTACTCAACCAAACATAAATTGGAGCTTTTACCAGGTTACGAGGATCAATTTTGGCAACGTTTAATAACTACCACCGATGCAACATGGATCTCTTATTCTTCAATTCTGAAATAAAAAATTCATCCAAAGAACCGCCCAAACGCGAAATAGGACTACCGTGCAGAGTCTTGTCGATCGAAAATACAATACTGACTGTATTCCTAGATCATCTATCGAAAAGTCTTTATCTGACACTTCCTAAAAGATAGCCTAGAAAGTTGCAAATACTTCCATTACTCTAATTGGACAATTCAAGACTACAAACCGGAACGAAGGAAATTTCAAACGATCTACAATGGAAATTGCTTTCACACCCTTTTTTACTCCCCAGATTTGGTTTTTGGCGATCATCATATGTTCCCGCCCATAAAAAAACTACTATGGGGTATCCAATTTGGGACCATAAATGTAAATTAGATGAAAGTTAAAATACAAAAAAATATTAAAAAAACAAATTACTAGACCTACAAGCATCCCTCGTATTTATATACCAGGAACTTAGCAACCCATTCATTTATATGACCGCAGATAACAGCGGTTTACGATAAGTTTTCCACTAACAAACTAATAGAAAAGTTTCAAATGTTCAATAACAAAGAATATATACCTATATATATATATATATATATATATATATATATATATATATATATATATATATATATATATATATAAATAGGGTGGGCAAGCTATTCAAGTGGATCGGAAGAATTTCGTTGGTCATCTGCATGAATATGTCGATCTTCCTTTTTTGGAACGACATGCCAAACATCTGCTATCTTCATTGTGAGTACATATAATGATTTTCCCTTCTGCACCTACGTGATCAGCACGGACTTTACTATGGGGCATCCAATTTGATACCATAAAAGATGTAAATTAGATGAAAGTTAAAATACAAAGAAATATATAAAAAAGCGCCAAATTACTAGACATACAAGCATCCCTCGAATAAATAAATAAATAAATCTGTAATTCAGTTTTTTGAGAATAAAATAAGCTTCACTAAGAGCGAATGTTAACTACATAATTTTACGAATTGACCACATACCTTTTATGTGAATCAAATAAGACCAGCCTTTTTGTTGATTAGTCTGCACCTACAGAAGTAAATAAGAAATATATGCTATATCTATTATGACCTTTTATCCGTTATTATACAACTACATCCGATAGAGTATCTAAGTAGACCTTTACATAATTTCCGACACTACAGTAAAATTATGCTGCTCGTGTTTTTTCCCAGAGAAGCCCAATTATGCGTCCCAAAAATCCTGCATTACCTGCCTTCGCTGGTAATACAATGCATGAAGAGTAAAAGTAAAAGATGTAAATTAGATGAAAGTTAGAATACAAAAAAAAATGTATAAGAAACCCAAATTACTAGACCTACAAGCATCCCTCGTATTTATATACCAAAAACTTAGCAAATTTATATGAATGCGTTTGCTAAGTTCTTGGTTCAATGATGACTGAAAAAAACGTGTATTATTACATCTGTAGTATTATTATTCTTATTGCCCTTTTTTTTGCTTATCGAATAGTTGGAGATGGTGTATTTTTGCTCCGATTCTTGCTCGAATCCTTAGCTTTGGTCAACGCCCAACGGACTCACATCGACGCCAGAGGTTGCATATTGACCACTTTACGACCTTGCACGGAATCTTTTAATATGGAATACGGGAGGCGTTTCATGCTCTTTGTCCATCTGGCCTAGCAAAATAAAAATTTTTATGAACAAACTTTATTATTCTTTCAACTGACAGTTTGTGATTTCTTGCAATTTCCTAGTATTCATTCAATGATTTTATGCAGAAGTAATAGAAATCGCTAAATCGTGTCAGAGTTGTCAACTTTCATAAATAATTATCGCTTGATGCCCTACATATTGTTACTAATTGTAATAGTGATTTTAAGAAAAATTCTATTTGAAATTTCAACTGACGCAAAATAGAGATTTTAGAAAATGTACAAAAAAACAGAAAAATTATGAAATGCAAAATTACCTAATGAATATACGAAATTATCGTCGCAACAAATCATATAAAAAAAGAAACCACAAAACACGCTCCAAGATATAATGAAGAAAAACATAAAGGAATTACAAATACACGTCTTTTCAAAACTTTATGGAAATTTTATAATTATTGATGATTTTTAATTGGCTTTAATTAGCACTTTCTCTTTAAATACACAATGGTCAAAGTATATTTAACAGGCTTTTTATGGTGAAAATGAAGGAAACAATAAGAAAGACCACAACATTTATTACACGTATTTTATTGATAACGATTTTTTATTTGCAATTGTTAACACCTTTTTACAATGATTGATAAATAATAAATTAATAACTAACTTAACTATATTCCACAAAACCTTTGGTCCCTAATATTTTTTTTTCGAAATTTAATGCTTTATTGTTATGTAATTGTTTTCTTGTTTTCATTCTAAACATGCATATAAAACAATGAATTAATCCAATATAATGATAATAGTAATAAGACTAAAATCTAATATATTATTATATATATTCAGATACATTGAGCTTGGATTTTTGACTATTCATAATATACAATTATTATATTAAATTAAAGGATAATTAAGCTTTTACAGCTCTCAATCCTTTCTTGCCACCAAAATCACGAATCGCTTGCAATAATTGCTCTTTAGGATCACTATTATTATTTGTAACGAATTTCGTTGATTTTGATGGTGGTTTAAAAGATAATGCAGGCGGTGGTGGCGGTGGTGGCATCATTTTCTTATTATTATCATGACGTTTCGTTGATTCAGTACGTCGCAAATTTACATGAAATGTTGATAGTTGTTGTGACGCTTGTTGTGTTGATGGTTTCTCTTTATTGTTCAATGTTAATGTTGATGAATAACTGTGCGGTTGATTCCATGAAAATCGTTGGATATCATTCGTTCTGAAACCGCGTACAACAGGCGCTGACTTTTGTAAAAAACTATTTAAACGAAATTTCGGTTCGATTTGTTGTTGTTGTTGTTGTTGCGGTTGTTGTTGGACATGTAAAGCTTCATGACTACGATAAACATTTGAATGTTTATTCAATTCGTTGGTTTTATTATCGCTAATTTGGGTTACCGACGTATTATTATTATTATTATTATTATTATTATTATTGATATTATTATTATTTTGTTGTAAATCTTTGTATGGTTTCTTTAATTCGACAGAACGTACAATCGGTAGACGAGATATATTGAAATCGCTGTCAAATGCAATCGAATGGGGCCGTTGTTTGTTTGTTGTTTCAATTTTATTGATATTCCCCAACGGCTTACGATTCTGTTGTTGTTGTTGGAATTGTTGTTCACCAATTTTAATAACAACATTACCGGTATTTTCGGCCGATATCGGCTCAGAACCATTCACTTTAATACTGACATTCTTGTATTCAGAACTTATACGTACATTAACTCCATTATTATTATTTATATTGAAAACTGGTGAAATTCGCCTATTCCTATTATTATTATTATTATTAGTGTTAAATTTATAATCTGGATCATCCTTAAGATTAACTGGAACTTTTGGACGTTCCGACCATGTCCCCATATTTATTGACGGCGCCTTCGTTATATATTGTTGAGATTTCTCAGTTTTACTATTATTATTACTAGTATTATTATTATTATTATTATTATTATTATTATTATTATTATTATTAATATTATTGTTATTATTACTACTACTATTATTAATATTTTGTACTTCTGTTTTATCATCAGACTGCTTCTGGTAATTCCTCTTATTATTTTCATTATTGCTACTATAATCAACAGTATTTAGATTTTCATCAATTGAGTTCCTTGGAGTATTCAATTTGCTTTGAATCAGTCTCATCACCTAATAAACAAAAAAAAAACAATTATTAGAAAAAGCGAACAACAGAGATAGAAATTACTAATTAAGAATAGTTAACAGCAGGACCGGACTAGAGATGTAAAATATTTAGCAGTCAATTGCAGCCTTCGATACCTTCTGGAGTAACAAATTAAATTTGTACATGAATCAGAAAAAGATAGATAGAAAATAGAAAAAATCGATAATCACCCTTGGTCATCTTCGTGTACCTTCCTTTTTGAGACGACATTTATTATGGTATATAAGAATTTATCTAAGACATGCCAAACATCTGCTATCTTCGTTGTGAGTATAATGATTTTCTCCAACATTGCATGATTGATACCGGCTAGTAATATGTCGCAGAGATTAAACAAAGAATTTTGGAATATCTTAGGTTTATTTATTATTATTTTTTGTCCAATACGTTATTGGCGGGTATCAATTATCCTATGTTGAAAAAAATCATTACAGTCACAACGAAGATGTTTGGCATATCGTAGAAAATTCTTACATACCAAATAAGTATAGTTCCAAAAAGGACGGTCACTCACAAAGATCACCAAGGGTGGGATTTTTTTTGTTTTCTATCTATCTTATTTTGAGCACTGTACAAATTTCAACAGGGAGCGGTTACGAAATTCTTCCTGTCCACCTGTATGAATTGCATTTGAAACAGTAACAGATTGTGATCTCAACAGTTTACTTCAAATTTCAATATAAATTTAATTTTATAAGATACCGGCCCATCGGGCGAACCCTGTTCGACCGATACATCAGTGCGACCCTGACTAACAGAGATATACGGAAGTGGATATAATGTGAAAAAAAAATTAACATAAAAAGCATCACAAATGGAATTGGTTCCAAATCTGCCAAACTCGACCGGCCTTGAGAAAATCCTATCAACTGAAGACACAACTAATTGTAAGTATAGAACTAAGCAAAACCAAACCGACATTTTTCTGGGAACCAAATCTACCCTTAAAGAGATTCGATATAGAATGAACTGCACTGGAAAAAACTGAATCCATGACAGGCTGAAACATTTAGGGTGTTTACAGAACTGCCAGGAAGAGTGAACAACTACGGTAGGATAAATATTGATTTAATTTGCAAGAGAGTAAACTTTGTATGCCAAATTTTCGGGCAAAATCACGTGAAGGCTTGAAAAAACCTTTATAAAGGCAATAACTACTTCAAAAAACATATGCTGTTATATTCGCATAGGTGAAGCAACTTTTTGCGTATCCAGTGTATAGTAGGACCACGATAAAGTGGCCCACCGTAAAATAATAAAATTTAACGCCAAATTATGACAATAGGGCTTGTGGGTCACGGTGTTGATATAGAGATTTACAACTTCTCTAGCCAGAAGATTTATAATAGCAGGTAAAGAGACTTTCAAAATATGTCGACAAAGGTTTTTTTTGCTTAAAATTCTTACAAGAAAATAAATGAAAATACCCAATATTTATTATAGAAGATTGAAACTTATGTACATAAATTAAATTACAACCCTCTACCTACCTACGTAGAGGGTTTCCGCAGAACTTTCTCTTAAAGTAATTTCAATAAGTTTGCTATTATAAAACTTCTGGCCAGAGAAGTTGTAAATCTCTCTATCAACACCGTGACCCACAAGTCCTATTGTCATAATTTGGTGTTAAATTTTATTATTTTATGGTGGGCCACTTTATCGTGGTCCTACTATACCATGAATTTCATCGGACCGGTTCCAATGGATCAAATCCTGTTGAATAAAGAACCAAACGCTGGAAAAAAGTCGAAATTGTTTATTCATCGATATCCGTTGAAAAACAATCAGAGGTATATCAAAAGTGCAAAGCTAGAATAATTAATTATAGAAAGTGATTATATACAGTTCTGGCAGAAGAAAATCGTAAAGACGTTGTTTGCACAGTAAAATAAGACTGAGTAAAATAGAGGCCTACTTCATCCGACATCACTATATATTGTTTTTTTGTATAGAATTAGTGGTCTAGACTCTATTTTGTTTTCTCTCTTCTAAGTCTTTTTTCTCTCTTATTCATAATCGAAAAGATTTTGATTGTGTCTATTCCTGAAGGCGTTGTTGGTATTTCATGCAGCTAGAAAAGCTGTTGTAAAAAGGCATAATCAAACAAAAATATAGGCGGAAATTAGGGTGCGTTCATGTCGGAGATATCTCACTGCGATACTTTGCTACCTCGCTGATTCGCCGTTTACATCGCTACCTAGATACCAAAACAACACTATGTTTTAAAACGGAGGTGTTTATATCGAACGATGCTTTACTGCGCTATTTTGCGTTCTAAAACCTACAGTTGCGATCAAAAAATTTTGGACGGTGTTTTTTTGACGCCTAGAAATGTTTAATCTGGGCCAAGCATTACTGTTATTGTTGACGTTTTAAATGTCAAAATTAATGACTTTTTGAATATAAAATATTAAAGGCTATCCTACACCAACTGACAATTAGATGTCCTTGACGTCCAAAATTTTTTGATCGCAACTGTAAATGGCGAGGCAGCTAGGTATCGGCGTAAGATATCTTTGACATGAACACACCCTTAAACTGTGGAAGTTACTGTACACTTGTTGTAATTTACTACAGCTTGTTTCATGTAGCTTCGACCGTCCGAAGGTGTGACTCATCGACGGTAGTGTTGTGGATGAGAGAGAGAGAGAGAGAGAGAGGGAAAAGAAGGGAAATAATCATCTACAAACCCATGATGTTCATGAAATGACGTGTACAATAGATTCAGAATAATATGACTAAAACTTACCCCAAGACTTTGCAGGCCGGACACATCAAATAAACTATTACTTTTCGTTAAATTCTCCTCGTTATTATGAAATTTATTAAAATCCTCATCATCGTCAGCAATACGATTATTTGGTTGATTGTATTTATTTAATGCAATTGACGATTTCGATCTTATTACAGGTTTACTAGGTGACCAATAATTCTGTTGAAATGATTCAGTTCTTAACAAATTTGTTGATTTCCCATCATTTGAATTTCTACGTATTTCAGTTCTTACATTTTTGTTACTATTATCATTATTATTATCATTTATTTTACGATTACTACGTACTGTGTCGTCCTCAAAAATATTCACTTTTTGTTTTGGATTATCGTATGTTGTTATTTTGAAGTTTGGTAATGTACTCTTTGTTATTACTTCGTTCTTCTGTTGTTGGAATTGTTGTTGTTCACGTTGCGATTGCTGACTAGACATGTTTGTTTTCTGTTGTAATTCATCCAAAGTTCTCTCGAATTGTAATAAGGTATTTACATAATCCTCATCACTTTTCGTTGCTTTTTTAACTGTTTCCTCTGCTTTCATCTCTGGTTGTTGCTGTTGTTGTTCTTGCTTCAAACTAGTTGCTAATTCCCGATTATAAACCAACGATTTACGTTTCTCTAAATGTTCCAATGATAGTTTATTTAATATTGATTTATTATCATCAATATCACTATAATTACTCGTTTTATCTGTTTGATGATCACTGATCGATTGTAATTTTTCAAATAGTTCCGGTGATGTAACAACTGAATCAACAATTGTTAAATTATCATTACAATTCGTTAGTGTTGATGGTGGTGGACTGGAATCACGAAAGGCTTTCGGTGGTGATGGTAACTGATATTGCCAATCTGTTTCGAAATCATCACCATTAATAAACGTTTCTGTATCGTTATTACCATTATCAACCGTATCAACAACAACAGTTTCAGTCTTTTTTGAAGATTCTACATTCGAAAACGGTTTCTCGTCAATTCTATCATCCAGTTTTTGGATGTGGATAGAATCTGAAGAATCTGAAAATCGAATTAACTCGCTCATTATTCTCACAAAAACAACAAAAAAACCTTCTATATAATCCAACCCTACTACTAGAATAATAATGATAAAAAGAAACATAAAAAGCGACTAGAATTGTTCTAAAATGAACTACTACAAGGGGTGGGGTTATATAGGGTTAAATCAATCAAAAATGGAGGAATTTGTTAAAGTATAAAATATGATAACATGCCTGTTTTGCAATCGTCACCACCAATCACCCAATTTGTTGATTGTACAGAAATCTGATTCAATTCCTCCTTATTATCCCATTTTTTTATATTCGTATTACTTAGAAAAGCCGGTATACTTGCTGCACTTCTCAAACTACTAACCGATAATTTCTTGGGTGATTTCAACAAAATTGTCTCATCATAATCATGAATTCCATGCAATTGATTCAGTATCGTTTCATCGGTCGCTTTATTTACAGAACCATCAAATAATTCGTCATTTGTTAGTAAATCATCATCGTTATCGGTATAATTCAACGAATTTACAGCTGAATTTACTGAAATCGTATCGTCATTACTGTCACCGTTAAGTAATGAGGTGCCGATTTGGAAGCCACGTTTACGCGTCAAGGAATCAAACATCGATTGCGAGCTATTTTTCGGTATAACTCCGATGATTTCTGGAGGTTTCTTGTGTTCCATCGATCTATCTTCAAGATTATCAACAATTTCCGGTAATTGTACGATTTCTATTTCAGTCTTTCTATCAATTTGTTCCGCATCATTACGAACATCAAAGATTTCTGGTAGTTTTTGGTTTTGTGTCAATTCCTCCACACCGTCACCATTTTGGGTAATAACTGGGATGTTTGTAGCGTCTTGGGTTTCTGGTTTTAATTCAGTCTCTCTGTCAATATTTAATTCAATCTGGTTTTGAATAGTTGATGAAGAAGTAGAATGGTTAGCATTAGATTTGTGTGTAGTTTTTAGAATCTTATTACGAGGTGCTGGTATGGGGGTATGCAACAATCTAGATGGTGGATTAGGGTTAGTAACTGGCCCATCACCTTGCAAATCTACACATGCAAAAGATAAAAGCGATTATTCTCAAAATTCTATTATAAAATTTCGTTTGCTTTAAATGTAATGATTTGATTTAATTTATTTAAGAATTGTTTCCAATTCTCATCGTTATTGCGATGATTGGTTTTATTAAAATTCTCATCAATTTCAAAATTATCATTATAAATTTGGCCTAACATAACAACAGGACCTGTTTTAATTCGTTTATTGACTGCGTGAGTCGTTAGATTAATACAACTAGCCGACCTACCTTGGATTTTTTGATTTTCATGGTTTGTAGCCGTGTTGGTGATGGTTTGACTAGCAACTACAGGACTAGGGGGTTTACTTGTTGAATCTGTTTGTTTTGCTACAGGAGGCGGTGGTGGTGGTGGGGCGCTCTTCTTTTTGCGACCTATCCAAAACAAATCAAATTATTCAACAATCAATCATTAATAAATCGATACTTTTTACCGGTTACACTTAGACTCGATGTTGATTTCGATTGTACTGACATTCTCGATAGATTACTGGTACTTTGACTAAATTTCCCAGTAATTTTATTATTTTTATTGTTATTGTCGTCGTTCGTTTCGATTGCTGTTGATTTGGGCCGGCGTGGCAACGATGTATTACCGCAATTATCACTCAAAACTGAAGCTTCATGATAACCAGAACTATCACTACTATTCCTTGAATGGCAAATAGTCAAACCTGTTTCGAGTTTTTTTGTTGTGGTTGTTGTTTCGATCGCTTTTGCTACTGTGGTTTGTGTAATTGTTGTTGTTGTCGTTGGATTCTCTTTCGTTTCAATAATTTGCGGTGGTTTCGGTGCTGGACGACGTTTTCTTTGTGGCGGTTTTGGTTTATCAGTCGTGTCTTTTGGTTGTGATGCGATTGATGAGGCTGGTGTTGGTACTGTTGCGGTTGTTGTTGTTGTTGTTGGTGGTGCTGGTGGTGGTGATTGGGCTGGTGGCGTTACCGAACGCGAATCGTCACTGTGTGTTGGGGAAATTGAACGATTTTCACTGGACACAGATCCAGAACTCTATCAAATAAATATATAATGAATCATAATTATAAATAGAAATAAGAAAATATAAAGAATTACCGCTTTTCCGCGTCGAAATATCAGATTGAACACACCACCGCCAGTTTTGTTATGCATTTGTTTGCGTTCCTCTTCCTTCCGTAATGACATTAGATCACTTGTTGGATAGGTTTGTTGTAAACCGATTGTACCTTTCAATACTAAATGTAATTCGGTTATTTGATAGTCGCTGAGTGTTAATTTTGGATCAAGTATTTCATCTAAATTTCCTGTAAAAAAATAAATAAAACAATTCTAATTATATTTTTTATCACAATACAAATAATTACAAATTAGAACATAATAAAACGTCATATATAAAATAAGAAAAAAAACAATGGAAATTATCTCAAGATAACGTAAAATAATATTAAACACATTTTTAAAATTTTATATAAATTCTTTAGGATTTACGTAGCTAACATTCTTTTGATAAGTTTAAATAAATAGTCATCAAATATGTCATTTTAACTCATAAATGCTTTCTTATCAGCGACTGAGAATATTTCAAAAAAGCAAAAGTATTGTAATTGCCGAAAAATCTGCTACAGGCATTTACAATATACGATCCGCGGGCCGGATCCGGTCCTCGATGTGACTACAATGTCTCTACTTCAATTGACCGACACGATTTTCTTTCTAGCTATTTTGGAAATGCCAAAAAGTCACATAAGGTCTCGAAAATTGCTCAATAATAGGAAACCAATTAACTACAATGAATAATTCAAACGAATTTCATATAAAAATAATGTTTTTTCTTTTAAAAATATATCATTTACTGCTGAAAGAAATTAGAACTTCTCTGGGATCAATAACCTATTCATTGTGAAAAAAGGCCGGCGCCAGAATTGATTATGATACTTGCAATGTTTACAAGATTTCATTAAAAAACAATTGCAAAGCCAATAGTATTTATAAACAGTAGAATCGAGAAAACAAATTTAAAAATACTATCTCTAATAAGAACAATTATTCTTATGTTACTGAGAAGATGGAATATCTACAATTGCTTACCTGAACATACCATTTTATAAATACTGTTGGCCTTGCAATTGTTTTTAAATAAAATCTTGTAAACAATGTAATAATGACATTCACATTGTAACGATCATCAACAATTCGAACCTCAGCTTTTTTCATCAATGAATCCCAGAGAAGTTCTATTTTTTTGAGCAGCAAATGAGACATTTAAAAAAACAATATTTTTATATGAAATTTATTCGCAGTATTCATTGTAGTTAATTGGTTTCGTAGTATCGAGTAGCTTTCAAGACCTTATATGACGTTTTGGCATTTCCAAAATAGCTAGAAAGAAATTCGTGTCGGTCAATTGAAGTATAGACATTGTAGTCGAATTTCTCTAGATACTTTTCCGTTTCAATTCACAAACAAACGAGATATTTGAGGTGGAACACTTAACTGGGACACGCTGTATATCGTATATCATATGTATGGAATTTGGCCAGCGATATGGTATGATAGTTGCGTCATGGCCCGAGGTCTTGGCCAAGTTGCACATGCCCCATCTACAACTTGGTTATCGCTATCGTTTGTGGATATATTGGGCATAAACAAGTTATAAAACGGATGTTTCTCTGAGGTCCTCAATTTTTTTTTAATTACCTCAAGGTAAAAACTGCATCTTTCGGAAATACTCAAAAAAAATGCAACTTCATGAGTACTTTGAGTTCTAGAACACATCCTGAGACATCTACATAACTGTAATTTAACACTTTTACTTAGGAAAAGATTTGATCGTGTCCCTTTTATTCAATTTTCACTTTGCTGGCCATTTACAGTCCAGTATTTTTTTTTATTAAGCCCTGATCTGGCCTAAATGACCTCATCCAACTCTCAGAGACTTATACACCGAAGAAACATAGACTTGCTTTAGATTACAAGATGTTGCATCTTTATCTGATCGAGAAGGCAATATAATCGATTAAAAGCAGACAGACTTTAATGCGAAAGATCGAAATTACTGTATTTTCTGAGAAAATATTAGAATCGTTACGAAAAAATATTACAACTAGATGTTATTGATATGATGGCCGATGATCTGCCTATAGGCCTTCCCTTTGACGTGGGGGGTCTGAAGTTTAAATTTCGTTGCTTCCATGGTAAATCTGCTGCTGGCTATTTACATATAATTTCAGGGTAATAGCTGGAAATGTCTGGAAGCTTTGGCAAGTGCTTTTGTTCACACAACTCATCAACAGGGATGGACTTGGGAGATTCTAGACTCCGCTCTCTTTTTATTATTACTATTAATCAATCATTTAAACCAAAGAGCTACTAATTCCTATCTTCTCGTGGAATTATGACTATTTATAAGGGAAGTGAACCCGATCAGAAATAAAATCAAGCCAAAATTTTGTTAAACAAATCTTAGGATGCGTTCATATCGAAGATACCTCATTGCGATACCTGACACACTAGCGGTTTTAAATGTTGGACCTTCATGTATTTATTTCGGCCCAATAGTTTCTGGTCTAAATGAACTCATCCGATTCTCAGGAGCGTATGCACCGAAAAAAAAACCAGACTTGCCATAGATTACAAAATGTTACAACCTATATCCGAGAGAGGGCAACACAATCTACAAGAAACAGATACGAAACATGGAAATATCGTATTTTCTGACATAATATTGTTAAAAAATTACATGCCGGATGTTTGTTTTAATTATAAGTAGGAAATGTTTATTTTGTTTCTTCGTAAGAGTTAAGACCAATTTAAGGCGTGTCATATGTTT
The DNA here is from genome assembly GCA_021725515.1 of Epicauta chinensis. Lineage (NCBI taxonomy): Eukaryota > Metazoa > Arthropoda > Insecta > Coleoptera > Meloidae > Epicauta > Epicauta chinensis. The sequence continues at coordinate 1,308,205 of JAEDXX010000014.1, forward strand.
TCTAAGTAGCACTATACGCGTCACACGGCATAATCTTATTTCTTCATTTTTTTGTGTATTTTAATAATCTTTAATGCCAAATAAACGGGCTCTTGTTATCTTTAACTATTATCAAAATCACTTTATTATATTCAAGTTAAATTATCTCTGATATTGAGGGCGTCGCAAATCGTAGAGCATAGTCATAAACAAGAGCAAACAAAATTTTTATACTGCTGCAATAGTACAGATCCCCAAAATAAATAGTGGTTTATGACTTAAGTAAAGATTGGCGGCTTTTATATAATGAAGTTTATTTTGTAGTAGGAATAAACAGATTCGACTACCACAAATAATAAACGATTGCACCAATTTAGCAGGCTTAGGAGACTCGATTTTGTCTTAAATTTTCTTCCATTAAAGATACACTAATGGCCGGTCTTTTATCTGCTTATTAAAGTTAAAGTCAACTTTAACTTTATCAAAAAGATGCGCAGTAACAGATATTCAATGTTACTGCGGATTCTCTTGTTAAAGTTAATGTCGACATTAACGTTAATAAGTCCGACCATAAGTAGGTCTTAAATTTTAAGTAAAAAACAAGTTTTATATATATAGTAGATCAAACTCTGTATCGATTTTATACTTAATGACTCTTGCAAATTTTTACAATGAATGTGAAAATTGTAGCGAATATTAAAGTAATTGTAAATTATTAGAAATTTAAAATATTTTGTTGATAAGGAATTCTTTGGGGAAGCAATAACAAATTGAACTAATATACAACCACTATCAAGATACAAAGCAAATTCTAATCGAGGCGTTGCCGCCGAAATCGAATTGACGCTAAGAAATGATTGATGAGACTTAAAAGGTATTCCTGTAATGCTTGCAATTCAGTAGCCATAAATAATTAAATTAATAAGATCAATACCAGGAATAGGCGTGGAGAATTACACGAAATTTTCCGGTAATAATACAGCATACAAGTAATACTTTTGCCGACTTACCTGGATGCCTAAATTCGTACTTTTGCGGATCTAAATGTTTCTCATCGCAAACCTTCTTCAAAATATCTTCAAGATAAACATTTTGACTAATCCGTGTAACATACAATTGATTTCTTGGTAAATAGACTTTTAAACGAAATGTACTCTCAAACGGTTGATGATATCCATTATTTATATTATTATTGTTATTATGATTACTGATAATCGATATTGATTTTTGTAATGTTTTTGGTATTGTTTTAATTTTTGGTACAACACGTATGTGTTGTGTATCCAATACACCAATCGGTGTATTCGGTTTAAATGGTAATATCTTATCATTACAATAGCCGCCAGTTGTTGGGCTCGGAGCCATCTCTAATGGTTGTAATGTATAACCCGATAATTGTAAATGATGATTTGTTGTTATCTGTACCAATAAATCCATCATTGGTGTACTGAAAAACGATCAAAATCCTGAAAGAATTCTTACATTTTGCGTACGAGTTTACCTTCTTTCCACTGACATTTTAACCGAATTACCATTTGGTAAATGCACAATTAAATCCATTGCACCTGCCAACATATCGGGTGGTGTATCTTCTGTGATCTGGAGCATTGTTGTTGATTTGTTATTATTACAGCCACGATCAACGGACCTGAATACAAATGAAATAGGATTGATCAAAGATCGATACCGGTTTTTTTTTTCAATTGCTGCTGTTGTTGAGGATGATAATCATATTGATGATGATGATGATGATGATGATGGTAAAAAATAAGAATAAACGTTGCCAATTTAAGATCTTGTTCTCGCTTACAAATATCAAGTTTTTATTGTAGAAATAGAGTTGGGTAAAACATTGATTTTTTATGTCGATAAGAATGCGGTTTCAAACCATTACTAAGCATAAAATCTTTTAAAGTCATTTTGTAGCTTATTATTAATAGGAGACAAGAGAAATTATTGAGAAATGTTTATATTTAAAACAAATATAAACAATTGGAAATAGAAAGTTTATTTATAGTGAAGAGAAAGAGAATTTTAACAAAATCATGTATCCTATTGTTTTCCCTGACAAAAAATTTTTCTCTAACTGACAGTGTTTTACTATAAAATTAACAATAAAATGAGCAAAAATTGTTGTTTATTAACGGTTCTGTATACTGCAACATTATTAATAATTCTCAACAATTTCCTCATATTATCCAACAATAACAGCCTGAATCTAAAACTGTGAATAAACTCAACTTCCTGTTTAGTTTATTCACAAGTTATATCGTTACAAGACCAATTCCTTAATTTCTCTAAAATTGTTATTTACAAAGAAAAGAAATGGTTATAATTCCGGTGCATATAATCAAACTTGTTGGACTCGTTGATTTGTCGAGAAATCTAGATGTTATCAAGTTGGAATATCAGATTATGGAACGTTTTTAACAAACGATTATTTTATATAATGTTGCAAAAACGTGTTTACACTTTTTTAATTTAAGAAACTCGTTCAATATAGGCAGTTTCAACCAGATACAGGTTCTCCATCATTCTAGAATTAAAAATAGTTGTGTTTCTTAATTTTATTACTGTTTACTGTGTAAATGTTTAGATTTGACTGTTATATTTTGCAAGAATTACCGTACATTCGGTCGATTCTATACTAATCGAAAATAACTTAAACATAACATAAATCGACATGTCAAAGAATATTTCCGCTTATATTGAAGCTAATTGACGATGATCTGCCTATGGGTCTTCTCAGTGACGCGCGATCCTAAAGCTCGAATTTTATTAGTTTACGAATTTATAGAACAATAACATCTCTGGAAGCTTTATGTTCTCATAACTCATCAACAGGGACAGACTTATGAGATTCTGTACCTCCACTCCCGTAATAATTTTCGTCTGCAGCGGAGGGAACCCGATTAAAAAAATGTCAAGCCAACATTTTGTTGAAGAAATCTTAGGGTGTGTTACCTCGCTAAGTCAAACACTAGCTGTATTCGATAGCGGCTTTAAATGCTGCGTATTCATACCCAATCGTGGTTCTTACAGCGATGCATTCCGCTAAAGATTTGCCTGTGTTCCTCGAATGAGCCTAAATTGAGTAATCAACATTTTTTTTTACTTTCTGAAATATCTGAAGTAAAATTTGGCAAATTGGACAATCGCTTGGGCTTACTGCATATGGGAAGAACAAGGATAAGCAGCATGGAAAGTCGCACGGGCCTATTCCTCTTCAAGTTGAGAAGTTTTTGGATTGCTCCTAAAATTGTTGAGTCAAAGCAGTGTTTACACAGTGTTCAGCTTTAGGGCCGGCGCAAACAGAGAGCGTTCGAGCGTTTCGCCTTCCATGTTCAGAGTTTTGCGTTCTTTGTAATATGGACTTTTTAATGTAACAATACACATTACCGATGGTCAGGCCTCGGCGTTTTGGCGTTTTATTCACAAAAAGTCGAAAAAATTGTTCTTCATCTTCAAGCAATCCAGCAAAAAAAAATTAAGTTCTCCTTGATCTTCTCGCTTGCTATTGAGTTCCCCCAGTTTCTTTTAGTTTTGTCATGGCCATCTCCAGGTTACCTCGGAAAATCCGAGAACAGCATAATAAAACGGGGTCGCTACTAATTGAAGTCTGCATGTGTGCGTTCGGAACTTGGGAAAAAGAAACGCGGAACTCGGAACGCCTGACTGCTCCGTCTGCGCGAGACCTTGGATATTTTTGATGACTGACTTCAGACATGAGACATGAGATATCATACATTTCAACGTTTTGATAACGATTAGGTAATTTCTACTTTGACTCATTGTCAGAATTTATCAATTTATCAATCTACGTCATCTTTTGCGCTTAATTATCAGAAACGTGTTAAAGCAGCCGTGTTGTCAGAATACCGTGTTATTCTAAGCTTTCAGAGAGTTATTTGCTAAGATCACAGAGTCAGTTTAGATTTGTTGTATTATAATAGGTGTGACTGTTTTTTCCTAATCGGCTCCCTGTTTTTTTTTGCGGATTATTTGTTCTAGTTTCGTTTACAATCACCGAATTTAAACAAAATTATCCAAATTGTCTGTACACCTTGACATTTTTTTTCTGATTAATTTTGCGTCATTCTCCAACAACAAAAGTTGTACAAAGAAAATATTTATATATTATCATCAATTTTAAATATTTCCAATTATTTATGAATTTACCAGTTTTTCCTTGTTTGATTCTTATTATTATTCAATAAAAATATGATTTTGATTAGAATAAGAGGCCCAAAAAATCCGCCAACACTTCAAATTCACCTTGAATTTCCAATCAATAAACAAACAGAATGTTGATTTTTAATATTTTTATTTATATAAATTAGTAAAAACAGGTTGTTTCCATAAAGAAAAACTCTAAATAAATACATTGGAAAAGGTGGGGACCGTTGAGACACAAGAGAAAAAAGAAAGGACGAATTTCTCTTTGATTATTATGGTCATCATTGAACAACAGGTTCATTTTTTCGAACGTTTTTATTTTCTTATCCGCAGACAGGTGTAGTTCTCGACATACTTTCCGTATCAGGTGAACCTTGACCTTGTTGCAGTATTTCATAAAACTCGAAAATTTGTAGTAAAATAGTGGAATAAATTTATTTAAAATAAGATTTATAAACAGCGACCATCATCAGCAGCAGCAGCAGGTTAAGGAGTCATCGCCCGTTACAGAGCACTGGCTTTTCCTGCCGCCGCTATACAAAACTAATAATAAACGAGAGAGGATTGTTGAAAATCTAAGATAATCACAATAATTATAGAGTTTAATTAAGAAATTTTGATGTTGTCTTTATTTATAGATTCTACGATTGTTTTGAAATGTGAATAAATTCCAAAGATTACGAGATAATTTTAATAACTATTTGTCGATAAGCGTTTTGTTTTTGATTAAAAAAATACATAAATAATTTATAACTGAGTCATGGGAGAATTTCGTCATTTCCATTTAAGAAAATTGCTCTGCGTTGTTTTATTGAACAACAAATCGATAAAGTTGAATTACAAACTTGATTTGCTATTCCGCAGATGTTTTAGTTGTTGCTTTTTTTTTTGTTGGTTTCTTTCTAATTTATTATGATGTAAAACAAGTAATTTGTTAGAAAAATGACGGCGATAACGATCGAGAACTAGAAGCGAACGGAAATTCTTGTAATACTCCACAATTCAATCATAATAAAATAATAATTGCAATTACAGGTTGTAATAACAATTAGAAAAAAAATTTAATTGCAATCGCTAAATTTCCAAATAATTGCTATTAAATTAACAATAGTAAAAAAGGTTCGATTTTCGAATTGCAGCGATAAGGATTCGATAAGGTCGATCACGTCGCCGAACAATTACCAGAGCCCCTTTTGATAAGAATAACAGTTATAATTGTGATTTGCACATTGCTCAATGAAAATCCTAATTTGTGGATAAATTACGAGTTAATAACGTTTTCATCAAGTGCTTATACAAGTTTGATGCTCTATTTCCTCCATATCTACAATCATTGGCTATACAATGCCTCAAGCACGTTCCACGTAAAACAATAAATTGATACATTCTGAACCTCAAGTATTCGTGCTTTAATCTTCGAATAATCGAAGACCAGAAGAACGAAAAAATGTGTACGATTCCGTTATAAATTCTTCCAGATTTTTTTTTATATTAATGGTACAATTCTAGAAAATAACCATTCACTCATTAAAGTATCAGTTTTAGTAATAATCACGTAATATTTCTTTCTCTTTCCGCTGTAGTTGTTGTTGTTGTTGTCTTATTTATCTGGGAAGAAATTTCTCAATTTTTCAAACAATTAACGAGAAGTTAAATTAAGAAATTGTCTATATATGTAATGAAACAACACTTTCGTAAATGATTTCCTGCTGTTGTGTTATTGTTGCAATGCAATGAAAGTACTTACAAGAAATTGGGAATTCTCTAAAGAATTTCTTCAAAAATGTGTCAACGTCTAATTAAGTCCATTAATATTATTATAGATTTGTTGTTAGCCTTCATATATCCTTGTCAGGTTTCTAATGTGCTGATGACCAACTAATTGTGTTACGTAATCCGATATAATTTCCCAGATTTCCCCCCTATCACTAGAAACAGAACACATCCCACCGTCACTTTATAAAGTATTGTAAGCGATACACCTAATCGCCTATGCATCCGGAGAATTGCGCCCTATCTCGTCTGCCGTTACTGTATATGAAGTACGGTCGGCCGATTGAAATTGGGTTATTCGACTTCATCTAAATATTTACAGTCGAAAGCAGTTATTTTTTATAGTGCTTCTTAGAAAATTATTGTAAAGAATCTGGTTTTTCTGGTTAACTTAACTCATCTTGAATAGCTAATTAAATTGATGATCAATGTGAATTATAGTTGGAAAACTATGGGGAAAACTGTAAATTACCTTGTACCGTAATCATACCGATAAACATCATTAAAATTATCGATAAATTAACTAATTATCTGTGGCTATTTACTCACTTATTAGGAGAGTGTTGCGAAAAAAATATTAATCCTCTATACGTGATCCACACAATAATTTATTAATAAAGTAGAAAAATACAATGTTTTTCTTCGTACAGCTAGATTGTTCGATTATTATTAATTAAATGACGATCAGACACTTGTATAATCACTTTTTAATAATAATAATAGTAATAATAATAGTTGCGTGGCACCTGTTACTGTTCGCGGCATTGTCGCGAAACTAACTGAAAGTTCGACTTCTTTATCTTGCTCACTATTATCCAGCAGTACTCAAACATACTTGGTATAACATTCACTTATTAACAACAAATATATCTATCTTTGTCGCACTTATAAATACTATTGAATTTGCGCTAAATTGGGAATTATCGATAGATGTCTAATCCGTTGAAAATTGCGATAAAAACAATGAGATAATACCTATTTTTGATTAATTAATAGTTTTTTAAAAAAAATTTTTAAGGAAATTCGAGCATTATGGCAAAACATCGTGGGATTCGGGTTAGATCTCTTCAAATCTTTTCCTGCTCGTTTTAATTATCGTAACAAGAATTATAATAATAAATAATGATACGATACGTAGTTCACATGTGAATTTTTTATTTTGTAGTAATTTTGTAATTTACTGTTGTTTTGTCTTCCTATTTTGATATTCCAGGCATAGATTTATTGATTTAATTTTAATTGATTAATTTAGTATTCGATATTGTTGTTATTTTATTTTTTTCGCAATTAAAAAACAATCGATGCCTTCTGTTGTATTGTATTGAATAATAATCGATAAAATTATAAATTTCACTACCGTCCATCGTTTGATTGTTTGAAATAAACATCTGTTGGTTTTTGCAAACAAACCAGAAAAAAATTAATCATTGAAAAAAATTATAAATAAATCATTCGTATTCTCTGCTGTAGTTCCAACGATTAGATTCCATCGTATTTTATTTGATAGTCTCAGATAAATCTGAGAATTTCTCAATGGAAACGCAATTATACCAAATTTGAAGTGTCCAGGATTTCTATGCAAAAAACTATTTTGGAAAGGTAAAATTTTCCTTTAACCACTGAAATTCGAACCTCGAATTCCTGCATTTCGTTTAGATTTCCACCACAATAAACTATTAATTATCAATTAATTAATGGCTGTAAATGAAGGTAAAATAATTAATGAATATTGGAATTTGTCACTAAATATGGTAGATGCTTTATGTTCAATTTCTGAGAAAGTCAAACCTTTACGGAAGGTTTAAAAATCGATTAATTAATTAACGATCACCTTCATTTGACTTATAATATTTTAAAACAAATTAAATCAATGAAATCGATAAGTATGTATTTCTGGAAGTGTACAGTGAAGGCACTGGAATCAGGCCCAGTGGAAGGTTAGGTAGGTTGCCTAGAGTCGATTGATAGATTCAAACAGTAAATACTTCAGAACTGTAGAAAATTTTGCAGTTTCGTCCAAAAAATTCCACTAAGAATTGATTACGAGCATCAATCATTTTTGTGCATGCTTAGATCAAGTGCTAAGTTTGTATGTTTCACATTACAAAATTAAAAGCCAATTGAGACACGTTACAGAATCGTGTAAAGCATAAATAAATATTATTAATATGATTTGATATGTCCAATTATGTATATTTCTGTAATTCTACAGTGGAGGCACTGGAATCAGGCCCACTGGAAGTTTAAGTACGTTCTCTAGTCTGTGGATAGATACAAACATTAAATAAGTCAGAACTCTAGCAAATGTTATAGTTTCGCACCCAAAAATTCTACTGAAATCGATTATGTGGCATCAATAATTTTTGTGCGTGCTTGGATCAAGTGCCAAGCTTGTTTCACATTACAAAATTAAAAGCCAATTGAAACACGTTACAGAATCGTGTAAAGCATAAATAAATATTATTAATATGCTTTGATATGTCGAGTAATTATCGCAATCTTGAATTATTTCACACAGATTTTGATCCTAATACTTGAAAAAATTACAATACGTTTATTTAAACGTTTTACGTCCATAAAATATGCTTTATCAAATTCGGATAATCAGAAATAAAATAAAAATAAATAACCCCAAAGTGGGCGTTCTTTTTTTACTATGCATTTCTTATTTATTGCGCCGTTTAGTTTTTTACTCCACGTTTCTTTTTTCGCTCTTATTTGCAGTGCCTTAAAATTTATTTGTTGTGATTTTTTAGTTCTACTGTTCAATATATTTCTTATTGTTATTTATTTTTATTTTACTACACAGTAAATAAAATCTCTTTTTGGACCAAGTAAGAAAATAAAAAAAATTGAAAGATTATGATTTAATTAATAGAATTCATATTGTTAATTTTATGAATATAAATCAACGAACGGGCGGGACGAAGTCTGCCGGCACTGCTAGTTAATTTATAAATTCAAAAATCACCGAGGTAAGCCTTGAAATTTTAGTTTCGTTCCAGAGGGCGCTGTATATCAATCAATGCCACCAACTTTAGACTCTAGTGTTTATTTTACGCAGTTGGCAGAACTGACAGAGTATAAGCGACGCTATTGGTAACGCCCCCACTCTTCTGTTAGAGGGGAAGTGTTTCGTTACCTAGGGAAAATACATTGAAAAATATTTACTCCCAAGCGCGCCTAAAGAAGTTTCACTTCAAAAATTAAAGCGAATATCGAAAATTTTGAACCTGAGTTTCCTAAATTTCAAGCTTTAATCATCCAGATTTTTTCTATAGTTGAAAGGAGACTTAAGAGATCAAAGTCAACTTAAAAAAGTTACACCACAATAGATTCTGCCAGAGAAGACGGTGATAGATCGGTCTCTAAAAATTGTTATGTTTGCAATTCTGATTTTTTCAAAATTCAACAACACCCATCTATTTCTAGACAATTTTTGGAAATGTACAACGGGGCAATTGATACTGAATCGATTATGGCCCAATTTTATTGGTTCGACTTTGACCCATTAAGTTTCTAGTCCGACTATACTTGAACTGAAGTACTTGCCAAAAATTACAATTTTAAATGCGCTACAATTTAGGCGAGACAGATTGAAACAAAACATACAAAAAACTCAAGGCACGTGGTTTAATCAACGTAGGCTTTAAAAACCTACTCTTTAAAAATGAATTGCGACAATAAAATTTGTTGGTAATTAATCAAAATAAGTGATTCTTATCGTTTGTGTTGCTAAATGACAACCAGATTTCTATTTTTCGATACAGATATGGTCTACTAAGTGCCTCGACTAGCCAAATTGGACCGGATTAAAGCCCTCATCGTCCTTCGTGCTATATAATTTTATCAAAATCAACTGGTCTCCTTGAAATACCGTAGCAACCGCAATTGCGTCTGAATAAATGGACGCAAATATACAAAATACAATTTGCACGCCAAACAAATTACACTTTTGTGTAATAGCTCAATATTTCAATAACTCAAAGGAGATACCGATTTACATGTAAAATATTAGAAAATTTAATAAAAAGGATTATGGAGCAAATCTGGCTTGAAGCAAACAATTATTTGAATAGCTTTGTTTATTTAAAAACTGTGGAATTGTTGGATCTTGTTATCAGCAATTTTGTTTTAACTACAACCTTCGTGAGTGTTTTGCAAGCATATCAAAAATGTACGTTAATACTTTTGTCCTTGCTTATAATAATTCAACATTTTAATATTTCCTTTATAATAATTTATAAGAATTGCCTTTAATAATATAGTAATTATCAATATGGACATATAAGGAAAATTATAAAATTTCACTTGAAATTATCGAGAATAAAACAATATTTCGATCTACTTAAAAAATTGTATAAATCAATAAATTTCTCTTTAATAATAATAACCAACATCCGATGAATTTTAAAATGCATACAGACATTGAGAATTCTTTTATAACGATAATTAAACAAGAAATAATAATAAAGGTGCATTTTCGATAAGTGGAAAAAATTGTTGAAGAGAAAGCAGAAACCTAAATAAATTCTAGACGTATTTTTCAAATTAAACAAATGATGTAATTTGTGTGTACGGATAATTAATCGGATTTACTTGATTTTTGCAAAAATTTCTACACATTCACACTTTCTAATCTATAAAATAAATACGTCATAATTAAATTTTGATTAAAAACAATTTTTAATTAAACGCAATTACCATTTGAATTGTTTTTGGGTTGGTTCTCTGAATAAAATGCTGTATATGTAGGATGTAAAAGATTGACGACGACAAGGCCATGAACGTTCATTCACCTACACTAAAGAGGCAAATCATTATTACTATTATTATTATTTAATGTAATAAGAAGAAAAAGCGATACAATAAAAGTAGAATTTTTGCACACAACAGATGGTCGTTACTCATTAGAAACCATCATCAATAATTTTATTGTTGCTTTTCGAATATTTACATGAATCACGGAAGAAAGATGGCAAATGCCTAAAAAATGACTCACATCAAAACCAAACTTGGCCCACATAATCCTTGTTACGTTGGGCAGACCGTAGGGGATGTTGGGGTAATACCGGTTAACGTGAGGATTTCCCAGTTGGCTATAAGCAATTAACGTGAATCACGTTGGCATGCAAAGCGGTTCCAAAATAATTTATAGTCTAACTTCTAATTATTTGTAAATATTTCGTCTTTAGATAGCTTCTATGGATCTCTATAATCGACACAATATTCCACGAATAAATTAATCACTTTTGAAAAATATACTTAGAAAAATTATTGCATCAAATTATACAAGGTTATATCTGTAAAACATCGATAAAGAGAAACGTTGCGGTTGTAAATAGCTGGAGGATGTCATCAGAAACAAACGCAAAATGTCCTTAGAAGAAGACTATCTTTTTAACTCGTGCAGGACGATATATCTCTACCAAAAATTACGCTGAAGGATTGTATCAGGTGACAAAAACATAATATCTTTTGAGTGTGCAGTAAAGAGTTTGGTGCTCCTTTTGACACCACTTGCAATATTTCAAGCACCTTTAAGCAAACCATTTTGCGTCAAGAGAACTTTGAAACATCTCTGAAAAACAATGCGACTTGGGAAACAGTAAAGTGTGTGGTGCTCCTTTTGACACGTCTGCTCACTTTGCTCCTCCATTTGTTGGAGTTTTGCTTCCAATTAAATTTATTCTTTTGCCAATCAATTTTATCAAATCCAATTCATTTTTTAAAATATAAATTGAATTAGAACGAATGCAAATACAAAAGTGTCAATTCGTATTGGAATCTGTAAGGCTAAGCTAGATAATAAAGCACGACAAAGACTGTAGGAGTTTTGACCTTAGTTTTTTTATATAATCAATTCTGATGTTGCTTTTGCATCTAAGAGCTTATGCCCAGTCTTAGACTTAGCCCAGGTTTTGCTCGGCTAAGTCTTGGTCTTGCACAACTCGTGTTTGCAGATTTTGCTCAGAATTAGCATCAATTCCTGACCTAGCCGGTTTCCAAATAAACAAACAAAATGATAAGTTTGGCGGTCCCGTTCATGGTCCATAATATATGGAATTTTATAATATTGCGTGTTTATAAGAATCGTGAAAAATAAGGCAAAGGCTGAAGAGAGGTCTCGATTAGTAGTGATCCTATTTGTTCTGTTCCTTCACAGTAAGACCTCAAAAAAGTATTATTTGGAAAAATTGATTAGGCCTCACTAAAAAAGGGAAAATAGCTTTTAACATACTCTCCTTTCGCTCTTCCGGAAATTTGCTAGCAACTCCTTATTTCCATTAGAAAAACTGTTTCTTGACGTGTTGAAAGAAAATCAATTCCGCTGTTCACCTAATTGTATCGATTATAAAGCTAAGTCGACTGGAACCAAATAGACCGTTTATACTTATGGATAGTAATTTTTTTGACGTACAACTTAAACAATTATAGAGGAATAATAAAGAAACGGAAAATTACAACATTTGAGAGCAAATAAAAACCCGTATTTACTAAATGGTTGGGGAAATTGAAAAACCACACGTTTCTCTTTAAGCAAAAAAAAGAATCACAACGATTACTTTCTGTAGAATTTACATATGTATGAATAAATCAAAACCGTTAGAATTTGTTCCAATAAGTATTGATTTTTTTTCGCCTTTCAATCAATTGTTAGTTTTCGTAACAATATAAGGCGTTTATCAAAATATAACTGTAAATTAATTGAATTTCTATCCATACATACCTTAGACTAATATATAAGTATAGATCAGGGGTTCTTAACCTTTTTTGTTCCACGGACCCCTTTAAAAGTAACAATTGAAAATAAACCGGAATAGGCTAAACAATCCGCTTTTTAAAAATGTATCGTCACGAACTCGTAAAACCTTTTCATGGATCCCCGCTTAAGAACCCCTGGTATAGATACTCTCATTTAATTCGATTTTATTTTTGTTTTTATTATTATTATTTTTAATGTGTTATTGTAATACAAGATTACAATTATGTGCTTGATTAACTGAGAAATATAGAGAATTTCATGCATAAATGTATAGTTTTTTCTCGTTTGTTAATAAATGATTTGATTGACATGGATTTAATGGTCGTTAAAAAAATCATATTATAAAAGGAAATATAAAGAGGAACTAGGACGACAAATCGATTTATGTATTCCTACAAATGTTAAACAGTTGTTGAAAGATTTTCATCTGGAAAAAAATCCAAAGAGATAAAATTAAAATCGAAAAAAACGAGTAATAAACCGTTAGTATTCTTTACACAAGCATCTATCTCAATTCCGTTTGTCGTTTTTATTGAATACCCGTTTGAATAAGATAAATATTGTAATTATATTCCGTAGAAGTCTCTACTTTGGTCTGGATTTTTCAAAAACTTTTCAGCACTCGACCATAAGTAGTTATTTTACAAAATAGTGGCATTCAAACTTTCAATTGTTGGTGGTCATCTTGCACAATCCTTGACAAATTTATCGATCGACTATAACAATAATCAACGATTTTCTCAATACCTTGACGAAATTTTGAAATCAGCACAAACGGAACTTGACGTATAAGGGGCTTAAAGTTAATTATTTCTTCTTTTAGGAAATTTTAAAAGAAAAAACAGACTGCACTGAAGACTAAGAAGTTTCCTTTGGAATAGTGACTTGAAGCTTAAGTTGTATTAGCTCCACGATAAACATGTTCTTGCATATTAACTAATTTGGAATGCAGAACGATGTTCATTAAAATACTTTTTAAGGGCGCACTCTAGGACTCCCTAAAGGAGCTCAGATTCTTCCTAAAAACCCCAGAAGTACCCCTTGAGATTGCCGATTGGCTAATGCGTCATTCAACTTGTGGTCCAAAATTTTTGCTACTGGAAGACGAATGTACCTCAAAAAAAGCGACCCATTTACTTACACAAAACTTCATACCTCAGTCTAAAATAACTTTTCCACTTTTTACAGTAGTTGCCGCATAGAGATTAGATTTCATAAAAACCCTTAAAAGAAAGGAACTATGCACAGATTGGGTAATCGGAAGCTAATCTTTTGCGGAATAACAACGGACGTTGTAGCCCTCACGATCTTAATCACGAGAGCACGCTGAGGTATAGGATTTAAAACAGGGAGGCTGCAATGTAGCCATGTCATTATTTGAAGAAAAACCGTTGATTAATAGCAACAGTTCAAGGGCAGCAGTACAAATGCAAGCTGGGCTCACACCTTAATGTTTGTCATGGAAGCTTCTTTAGATATCTCAAGAGATATAAACAAAGCTAATGCTTGAGAACTCCAATAATTGAAAATTCTTCCAAAAGTACTCGTGTGAGGTTGTGCAACGGAGAATGGGCAGCGAGAATAAGTACATGATTGCCATGTAATGTCATTTTTGTGTAACCTTCGCAAAGGAAAGGGAAGAGATAGAGAAACTGACAAAATGATTTGGATTATTTATTTAGAATATCTGTGGCCAAAAAATACTGATTCCCTACCGAAATTATGTGCCAAACAGTGGAGAATACTATGATCTAAAATAACTTCACCAGCAGCAAAATTTATAGAAAAACCAGAGAGCCTAAATAGCTTTGCTTTAGACAATTGAAGGGAAACCAACGAAGGGCAATAACTAACACCCATGTTGCCTCTAAAATGAAGAACTAAATAGATAGTTTGAGAAACTCTGCTTTGAGATTATGGAATACAAAACAAGCTGTGAAATATCGTAGCTCTGAAATGATTATTTAGTTGGCTTTCTATTTCACAGCCTCAGCTGTGTAGGAGTATATTGAAATCGAATTTAAGATCATGACTTGTTTAGAATATCAAACAAGAGAAGCATAAATCTATGAAGCTCCAACAACAGATTATTTCTGATTATAGTATTACACGTAATCTTCGCAAATGGAGAAAACGAAGAGATTTGGACCGTTTGTGGCCAAAAAATACTAACACCCTACCGAAATGCTGTGCCAAACAGTCCCCGTCATTGTGGGGAATACTATGATCATAACTAACCACAACCAACAGCAAAATTTGCGAAAAACTGGTGGAGAGCTCAACTGGCTTCGCGTCCACTGAAAACTAAAGACTAAGGACAACAACTGACGCCCAAGTTGCCTCTAAAAAGAAAAACTAACTGGTACAGATAGTTTGAGAAACACTGGTTTCTTCGGGTTATGGAAAACAAAACAATCTGTGAAATATAGCAGTTCTAACATTATCATTTAGTTGACTTTCTACTACGCAGCCTGTTTGCGAGTATACTGAAATCGAATTAAAGATACCGACTTGTTTAGAATATCAAATGAGAGAAACATAAATCTAAGAAGCTCCAACAACAAATTATTTCTGATTGTAGTATTAATCATTACAATATAATATTTTAGCAACAATAACCATTAATTAAAAGCCTCAAAGGTGATAATTCAACAACTTTCATATTAGATTTAATGATGCATCAAACCTATTGACACTGTATTGATGCAAACTGGAGAAATTGATGTTTTACAAGCAACTTTCATTTTAAACAATCAAATATGAGAAAAAATCAATTTTGCGATATTCTACAATTAGGTATGACGTTCGATTATTATTATTATTATTGTATTTTATTGGCTTGCTTGTATCGATAAATATCGATAGAAATTGTTTTCAAGGTACAAGGACGAAACGTTTCGATTTGTTGTTATTGCTATTGACTAGGCCAAATTGATTGCATAATAGACGCGATATAAAATAATAACAAATAGAAAACGGAATGAATTATTTCAAGTTGTTATTGCAAATTAACACCGCAACCTCAATAACTACATATAAATAAATCAAATTAAATTTATGATAAATTCAGGACGTCAACACCACCATTATCCTTTACGAAAAAATAAAAAAAAACAAATTCCATATTATTTCAATTCTTT
The DNA here is from genome assembly GCA_021725515.1 of Epicauta chinensis. Lineage (NCBI taxonomy): Eukaryota > Metazoa > Arthropoda > Insecta > Coleoptera > Meloidae > Epicauta > Epicauta chinensis. Next base: position 1,324,039 of record JAEDXX010000014.1, read on the forward strand.
TCAAATTAAAAACAATCGCCAATTGTATTATTGTTGTTGATTGAATAAAGACAAATTAACAAATAATAGAAACAAATAGTAATTAATTGATCGGATCTTTGACCAGGTGAGAACAATCACCGGTTATTGTTAGATTGCAACATTTCCCACTTCGGACCTGCCGAAAAAACGCAGAATTTCTCTAAATTATTATCTGGAACCGACCGGCCGTATTTCCTGTTTTAATTTCAAGAAATCGAGGAAAAGTATCACGAATCGGTTATAACGACCAAAATTCCGTTAAAAAAATATTAACGTAAACAAATTAGCACATACCTGCCGTATTCGTTCTAAGTGTCTCGTTATTTAATTATTTAATTAAATTCGTGATAATTGTGCTGGATTTCTGTAGTTTTTTTTTGGACCCAACAACACAATCTCATTCATACTGTTGAGTCTAACATCGAAATTACACGTTTATTGTTTGAATTACCTGTGTCGAACACCTGGTGATCGCTTGGCCGTATTGTTGGTTGTCTAACCAACAACACCTGGAAAAGTATTTTTCAGGGGAGAGAAATCTTGAAAATTATTCCAAACATTTTCTCTAATACTATCACTTTCATAGTAGGTTTCACCTTGGTCGGATTTTTGCTTAAATCACCGATTATTTATCAGGCCGATCGTTACCTTGTACTGGATACGATTCTAATCAATTAGAATTTTTTGTGTTAATTTAATTAATTAGACCGTTTTTTTTCTAATACGCTTCATTGAATTTACAAGATTAGAATAACCTTATACTTGACTTTGTTGGGTGTTTTTTTCTTCTTCAGCGATTTTCTAGATCTTCCATAAATTGACTGAGGAATTCTTCAACAGTAATAATGATAATAACAAATCGTGCAAGTATTATTTTTAAAATTACAGGCATGATTGGGTGCGGCTTTTGATTTCGATCGTAAATTAAGTAGAAATTTCGACTTAATTAACAAAACTACTTTACAATTTTTTTTTTATTTTATTTAGAACAACATTCACACAATTGTTGCAAATTAACTATAAATTATAGATAATTACAGGCAATCTTGAAAAAAATGGGAAATAATTGTAATAACTGTAATAAAACTGAAGGATCTGTTGTTTCCAGTAGAAAAAAGATGTATTTTCTGTATTATATTGCGAAAAATGTTAAATTGGAACGGTCGGGACTCGATCCGGAACTACGTGTTTTCCGGTTCCTCACTTCACATGTGTAGATGATCAAATATACAGGTTTTGTATTTATTAAACAAATAACTGGTGATGAAGACAGATGTCGACAATCAATTCAAATCACAGTTATTTGCACTATTTGTCACTATCTCCAGTTATTTATTTTAACGATTCGCGTATTTGTCACTCGTTAATTTTACAGTTATTGTAATAAATTTAATAGAAAATCCCCCGAGAAGTATGATTCGACCAATTAAACAGCGATTTTATGTCAATGATTTGGAATTATGACCAACATACCAACGAGTCGAAACTATAAAATTATTCTCTGCTCAAGGCGAATTTACATTTTTCGTTTTGGATATAAAGATCGTTCAAACCTCCAGGGACAGTTAATTTTTAGATTGCATACGTATTGGTGAAGTGAAACAGTAAATTTGAATGAAGGCCAACTGTAGCGCACAATACGATACTAGGCAGTCGAATCGAGTAAAAGCCTATAATCGTTTCATTGTAGTAGAATTATATCGGAGGCCATTTTAGCGGTGGCGGAAGTGGATATATGATACAAGTTGTGAGCTATTGGCCAACGTCTGTTGTTTCAATTTACTCCCACATCCCACGATCAGATGTACGTTACGGATCCACGGATCGCAGTGAATGCGAAAAGCTGTTTACACCTTTCATCAGCATTTGCAACGTTCCGTGACGGAATTTGTCGTTTTCGAAATGTTGGCAATTGATAAACCAGTGAAGCTCGGATTGGAGCATGTTTATTTCCAGAAAAACAATGTAAATTTGCGCAGAAACGATTGGGTTGGATTTTTCCCATTCTCGATGAGCTAGAAGGTCCATAAGTCTCTGGATCCTTCTTCCATTTGATAGTGCACACGTTCTTCAGACTTCATGGCTAATGGGAGATCTGGCTTACTAACATCGAAAAGGAAAAAAATAGACATCCAGAACTTCTGTACATCTTTAAAAATGTCTCCATGTCCTCCCAGAAAAAAGACATGTTTAAATTTTGCTTTTTTATACTACACACGTGTTTGTTCACAGGATGCACATGCATCGGCTTTTTCTACAAACAAGAAAGTGATATTTTGGACGCCCAAAGTTCCTTCACGATAAGAAGCTCAAGAAGCTTTTTACAAATAAACAAAATCCAAAAAAAGATGTAGATATATTTTTTGCGAACTTCTATAATGCAAAGGACCCAGGTACTTTGCACTCTTTGCATGCTCTTGTAGCCGCAACTGTTTACCCTTTTCACTGGAGCTGAATCATTCAGGAGGTACCTAAATATAAAGTGTGAAAAGTAAATTCGCCTTTAATGTTTGTATAATCTTTAGACACACTATATTAAATGAATCTTATAGAAATATTTAGAAAAATTCTCCTTAATTCACAATTTTTGCACCTGGAAAGTTTCAAAAAATGTTCATTACTTGTAACATTTTTTATTAGAATTCTTAATATCCTTTGGAAACAGCGAAAACTTTCCTCATCATATTAGAGCATCCCATTAAACACAGGATGAGAAACAAACTAGATGACACTCTGAGAATTAAACAAAAACGACGATTTACAATGTTGTGTCACTCTATGCAATCAACAGTACTAGGCAAGCAAATTATTGGAGCGTTTTAATGCATCATGTAGGAAGATTGATTATTTTTCTTTATATGCATCGATTTGATGTCAATCCTGCATCTTCAATAATTAGAGACGACAACAGGTATATTAATGGTAAGCACTGTAAATGTTCATTTAAATAGATTACATAATGAATAGTCTTAACATGATTCAATAGCCAACATACTTAATCATTTTATCACTTTGTAGAAAATCTTCGATTAGACAAATTACTGTAAATTATTAAGAAGCTAATCGATGAAATTTTAAAATGATAGCTTTATAATTAAATCAGAGGAGCTCAATTATCAGGTGTTATTGTCGAAGTTTAATGATCAAAAGACACTTGTGACACCTGCACTTAGCAGTGAAATATTTCATTTTCCTTTTAACGTTAAGTAAGTTGAAGCATTAAATGTACTTAATATTGAACTCTGCACTATTCTACAAGGTTTTGTTGGTAATTTGCACACCGTCAAGCTCTTATTTTCAAAGGGTTGAATATTTCAAGATATAAATTCTTTGTATTTTTTTCAAAAATTATGTGAGAATTTGATGTCTAACCCGATTTGTTAGAGGATATTGCGCTGTATGGTTTCCTTTTTGCAAGATTCGTAAGCGTTCTCGAAAAAACTTGATAGGCAAAAGGAGTTCAAAAGAAGTTTTTTTCTGCAAAATCAGATGCGAATCGCATAAGGGAGTTCACTCAGATATCGAACACATTAACGGCTATAAGTGGCATAAATTTCAATCCATTCTATAAAGAAATAAATGAGGTGGTAGGTTTTTCTAAACCTAAGAAATTCTACATAGTCTTTTAAATACCATAATGATTTTTGAAATTTTATTTTTTAAGGGGGATAAATAGGAGACGAAAGTTTGTATGGAACTATTATTTTTTCTGTTCAAAAATAAATCAGGAGTCTCAGTACTTTTGAAATTCGGTCTCTAAGGCTTAAGGTTGGTTTCAAACTTTGAGAACCTTATCATCGCTTTTTATAAGATTCATTTAAAGAAAAAGGAGGACTTAAATCTGTGGCAACGCGAGATGTGCTTTATATACAAGTAATAAAAGGCTCATTTAATACTAATTGTAAGCAAAGTTTGAGTTGACGCTTTGCAAGTGAAGAACTAGAGTTTGCTTGGAACTCTATTTTTGAAGCTAAAAACATGGAACTTGAGATCAGAAACAGATAAAATTGTTGCGGCTACAATTAATCAATTTTTGGTATTGCATAGTGTAGTAAACACTATTAAGATTGCTCAGTGATCATAATTCCAATCTTAACTCCTCCTAATTTATTATTATATCATGGAATAATGCCTCGTATTCGGTATTTTAAATCCACATTTCTTAACCTAAACCGAAGGTTCATCTTAGGCAATTCATCGTCGTTCTGGTGCAAATTAATTGATTTCTGTAAGAGTGCAATATCAAAAAAATATTTACAATGGCAGTAAAATGAAAGCCAAGGGTATCTAACACCTAATAGAACAAAACACAGTCACTTTATAAATGTGACTCTCATAACACGGTAGGTATTCTTCTAAAAATATCGCGTTGTGTGCGATCGTCTTGTTGACAATGTGAAACCTTCAGTATTTTTTAATCTTAAAAAGCTAATTTCACAATATTCTTTCAATAACTGTCACACAGTTCCGTTGATAAAAGATTCGGCTCAATGAGTCTAAAAGTGATGGTTTCGTAAAACACTTGCAATCTTTAAGTCGATGAAAATACCATGGAGATTTTGAACAAAAAGCAAGCAATTGCTGGAGCGACATAATCTTAGGGACGGCATATTTTGTAGCACTTTGTTAAAAGTACTCTGATTATTAATAGGAAAAGAAAAAACAGAACAGTCTTAACGTTGATGGATAATTATTAAGTTTTTTTGATCATTTTTCCGCAGAATACATTCGAAAATCACTTCACCTGAAACACCAGAAAAGCTTGTAATACGGCCGAGGACGGCGATTAAATTGTGGGATAAAAATAGAGATATTCGGTAAATCTGAGAAGGCAAACAATTAACGTAAATACAAATTATAGTTTATGGATCATCATCAACGAGACGATAGCCTTGCAACGGCCCTGAGAACACTAATATGGACGCGACGACCCCTCATATTAATTAAATTGCATTGAACACGCTTTTGCAATCAGTAAAACTCAATTAATACAGTAATAAATACAGTATTTTCCTGTTGTAGTAGCAGTAGAAACCGTGTTAAACAGGAATTGTAACAATTAAACTAGAAAAATAGCATATGTATATTTACATTGGAATCTTCTCCTTGTAGTCATATCCTGTAGAATCAGCAACATGATAGCTCCGCTTCTTCCGTTTCTTCAAACACAAAACATTTGTCGACAGCATTTTTAACAATTTCTTCCACTTCAACGGCTTTTCTTTGTAATAATTACACACACGCACACACACACACGTATTTCGTAACGATTTTAAATTGGATTTAAAGCAATCATAAATCTTGGAAAATTAATTGATATTAATAGTGTCAGAAACATTGCACTCTCAACGATTTCTGCTCTTAATTACACTAAACCACCATTAATTAGACTTTATATTATATTACTTTACTTTAGTAAATTGTTGTCTTCTAATGAACAACCTGGAATAAACCAAATATACTTAATTAATTACAGTTATCTTATAATAATAAAAATAATAATAATTGCCAATAGCGTTACAAAACATTATGACAAACAACTAACGTTTTAAAAACCCCCATAAAATACGAGGATAATGATAGGAAAAAACTGAATAATTTATACCTTTTGTTTTCTCTTGTTAATAATAATTACGTCTGATGAAGTAATATATGTTCGATTGAATTCTTTAATATTAACTTAAGCAAGGTGATTGGAATTAGTATAGTGGAACACATCACGTTCTGACATTCAACGAGACGAAACGGCCTTACATATATATCGAATACATATATTTTCAAAACACAATTATACAACTGTAAAATCGTAATAATAGAACTATAAAATATTAATAATTATTACAAAATTATTAAACGTTAAATTTTAAATGGAAACACCCGGTCATTATTTGAAAGTTTTGGTAATTGACTGCAACTGATTGCAAAATGATTATTATTAATCAATTTTAAGAGTTTAAATGACTAATTAATCATAATAATTTCGAGAAAGGATTGCCCATAATTGGACATACCTGGATGATTAGATTAGATTAGTATTTCCACCGAAAAAAGTAAAACCCAACAATAGCAAGTACAATCATTCACCAAATGTTTTTCGAACAATACTCCAATTGTTCAAGTAATCGTTAAAAAATTAGTTAAGTGAAAGTTATTTCATTTTAACGTGTCTGTATGCAAATCGTGGAATATTTATGGGAAATTGGCTGTGGAATTTTCATATTAATTAAAGTGTTCCTTAATTTTGATTTGGAGGTGAAATTTTTTCCTCTCCATCATTCATTATTATTATTATTTACGGTTAATCGTTATTTCTATAAATATTTATTAAAGAAACAGGTAAACAATAGTGTGTCATTATTGAAATTGGTGGCAATTAACTATATTCATAATTGTTTCATGGCCAACATCATAATTCTCTTGGGTGTTTTTTGACAAAAATTAATGGGAAAAACAACGGTATTTATTTTAAAATTGGTTCCGGATGTTCATTTGTTTCATTTTTTACTGTTGTTACAGTTGGTAGAGGTCCTTCTAAAACTAAAGTCCAAGTTTAGAGGATTTTAGATGGGGATAATTAACTTAAAGTTTGAGTCGCAGGTGTATTCTCCGATGAGGAAATTGATCGGCATAGCTTGTCGTCGATCTCTAAAATTCTGCTTATTTATGGAGATGTGTTCAGATATTGTTATACTTGTTTTGTGTTGGTCAACGTGACACTATTTCAGAATTGCTTATCAAGAAGCGTACAGAGTGTCTTTTTTTAATTTAAGGACGAATTCTACAATCGTTTTGTTCCGTTCGCTATACTACTGTAAAAGAATTACTGTCGGAATAAAACGATTGTAGAATCGGTTCTTAATCGTTCAGGATCCGACATTAAGGCCCAATTTATATTAAATATTGTAAAATTTATCTTTAGTTTAGTTATTACTGCTCTATAAAGTCCGATTTCTTGATGTTGACTTAAATTTGGTCGTAATGCCGGCTTAAGATTGGAGAATTTCATTGTTTCTTTACATAAAGTTCATTTAAATAAAGGAAGACTTAAATTTGTGACAACACAAAAGCAGTCTATAATTTAATACAAGGCTTTGCAACTGAAGATAGACTGGACCTAAATAAGCTTAATTAGAGCTAAAGAAGACTTAAATACCTTGTAAAATGCAGAAAAGGATGTTACGGCTCAAATTTTCATAGTAAGGTACACGAAAATAATTTGTAAATCCACGAAAAAAGAAAGTGAGTGAGAATTGAATTTTTAAGGCACCTCTTTTGTCGGTTTTGATTATTTTTGACGGGGACGGCTTCTAGACAAAATTTAAATGTTGCATAATGCAAAGAAACAGTTATAAATTTATGTGAGTTTTATACTTCCTGCTTAACACCTGAAGCAACTCCTAACTTTTGAATGCAAAAACAGGAAAAGTTTGTTAAACTTTATAAGACACAAGCTCGCTGGATCAAAACACATTAAGCGTGGAAAAACTTCTCCCCCATATTTATAGAGGTCCTTGTGATAAAACGGTTTTAAAGATGTTCTTTCCCAGATACTAACGAAATCTTGTATAAAATTTCGTCTTTAGACACAACTTTATTGGGAAACTGCAAAAATGAGCCAATCTTAAGATTTCTGCATAAATTTGATAAGTGTATCTAATATCAAGAAGACTTTAATGCCAAATGTTATTCATGGATTGGTAAAATCTCGAAATTATAGTTAGAGGATTGGCTTACGAGATCAAAGTCAAACTAATAAAGTTTGGTCACAATATATTCGGTAATAAAAGATGTAGTGGAAATGGTGATAAATTGCTCTACCATAACTCTTCTAAAATGGTTGCGGTCAAAAATAACGAGATATGATTTGTGGATGGTCGAGAAAATCGCATTTTACACTCACAGACAGTTTTAGAACTGCAAACATTTCTGGTTATTTTTAACTGACTTTCCAGGCAAATTCTCCGAAAAAAAATCTACATTAAGCCAATTTGATTAGTCTGACTTTAATCTTCGAAGCCTATTCTCCGACTATACCAATTTAACGAAAGCTATGTCGCAGTCGGACTGAAATGAAAACATCATCCCTCAGACGATGAGAAATTCAAAGACATGCTGTAATGAGCGTAAAGAAGGGCCACGAACAGATTAAACATTGATTTTATCTCACAATAATCAGACTGCTCATATTACCCCCACTGTTAGTGAATTTCAACAACCCCTGTGACTTTGTAACAGGGCAACAATTACGTCTCACGTTTCAAAAATTAAAGTGGGTGGCAATTATTTCAAACGAATTGATGTTAAGTTTCATGAATTAATTCTAATCTTCCAAAAATCTCTGGATTATTTTCTTGACCGATGATATCACACTCAAACAAAAGAGGTCACGTAATATTGATCGTCAAGATAAAGTTGGCCAAATCCAAATAGACACACTGTATTCGGATGTAATTCAACTAGATCGAAACGTAATTCAATTGTCCAAGAAATAAAAACAGGGAGTTAAAACAGAATTAACCGTAGCATTTGGAAAACTGATCGTTGGTTCTGTTTATCTTGCACCATTGTTTGATTAAATTATTTCAAACGTCTGCATTTCTCCGTTCAAACGGGGGGTTGGAATCCAATCAGAATATCTATAAAGACTCATATTACTGTCGAAATAAGTCGATTATGTTGAAGCATATGGCATGAAACGTCGACAATAACTAATTGTGAAAATGTTCACATTTCACACTCGTTCGGATTGACGAAGGAAAAAAACGAAAGAAAATTGAAAACTCGTTAAAATTCTTCTTCGCTACACCTGATGATGTGTTTGCCAATTTCTACACGTAACGATGAGTATTTACTATCACTGATATTGCAGTTTCTTCCCAATAATTTCCTACATTTATATGCCAAAGATACCTATCATTATGTTTAGCAAACACACACACAAAGATAAAAACGATACAGTATGAATTCTAGACATTGAAGAGGAGCTCTGCAATAACGTGCATTAAAATCAATTAAATTTTATTCAAATTGAAAAATCTACACATATTATTGTGGTATTGAATTCGATCTTACAAAATCAATTGAATTGAAAAACGAGTTTCTAAAAGATTGCAACAAAATTTCAATTTCCTTTTATTGTACTCGTTTTGTGTCTACAATTTTCTTTAATCAATTTCACAGTCACCATACAAGGGATATCACTAATTGCTTTTCACATTTTTTTTTGTCTCGTTTGTTTGTCGTTTGTCGTGTTGGATAATGACGAGAATTAAGTAAGAATTGGGTAGCCCCACGGCACCCCGACAAGGTGGGGCCCCATCAAGTTATTATGTAAGCCATAGTCGCGTCAGGTTCATGTATGTATGTATTTTAACAGATACAGTTATATCTAGGAAGATATTCGTCTCATCTGGCCTCATACCACAAACAGCTTTCATTTCTTCTGGATCCTAAAGTGTGCTACATAATATTTGAAAAGTATCTAAATTACATAATTATTACTAGTTGTTTTTTTTTTGTGTAGCAACAATTAGCGTGAAATTTTGGTTTGTTGTAAAACGTTTTAATTGCGTATTCAAGACAGTAACTGACTGATGATAAATAATTAAAATAGAATGATTTCCTGAATGGATTTTTTATGATTAATATATTATAAATATAGATGTGTTTCCGGTATTTTTCTACGATTTTGTGATTCTATTCATGATTCTTGACAATACAGTCACAGTTTTTATTGGAGTTTATCGGATATAAATATCTAATCTATAAAAACCACTGGAAATTCTCTCGTTCCCATTTTCCCCCTATTTGAATAATCACTCTTTTCCATTAAATTATTCATATGCACACACACTTATATGCATAACTGTATTAACGTGGAATTCTGTAGCGGTATCACGACAACGTACAATCAATAAATAGAACAGAATTACAAAATAAAAAAAACAACAAGAAGAAAAATACCACTTACCGATTCGAATAGTTATGAAATTCTAAACAATTCACACTTTTCATTTTATTTTACATTTTTTTGTGGCGATAGGTAAATACACATAAAAATTGTTGATTTAACACGCGAAAACAGCTGAGTATAGCGGAAAATTAAGCCAACAACCGGCTTGAGAAATACCACAGTATATACTATAAAATAATAAAACGGACTGGTTCATAGTCGCGAAAGAAACTGAATGATTGTATAAAAGAGAGTGCGTGTTTGTATACACTGTATACAACACTAACTATCTTGAAGAAGGTTGACTGTTTGTAAAAGACCATTGGCTTTTAGATTTCAAAACAGTTTATTACAATTTTCTCATAATTTTCTATAATTTTAATTAATTGTTGTGAACTGGAAATAGTGGAGAATTGAGGCAATTAATGGAATAGTAAAAATAATATTAGTTTGTTCAATAAGTCTTGTCGTACTGAATGAAAAACACGATTTTTTGGTTCTAAATGGGTTTTATTATACAATGCAAAATGTTTGTCTCAGTGCTCTTCTAATTTATGAATTTTGTTCGTCAAGTGAGAATCCGGAAGCTTGTCGAAGTATGGTTGCTGTTACCTCTTCGTTCGATGAAAATCGTTTCCCAAGACTTTCTACTGGTGGCAGAAGAATCAGAACTCAAAAGAAGCTAAATCTGACGAATAGGGTGGATGGTGCAACAATTTGTTTTTTTTTTGGGAGGGGTCCTACACACTGAGACCTTCTGGCCCATTGTGTGCACCTCCAATTACCGGAGCCTTACCACAGTTGTTACAATCCTCTAATGAAGTTCAGTAGCCTGCCGTGTTCGGTTTTCCGAATATCTTCTGGTTCCAAAAATCGTCGTCCCAGGTATTGCTTTCTGAAGCCAACCAATGCTTGATATTCGCAGAGTATGTTGTGAGGAGTTTCCTCCTCTTCTAATCACGCCCTACACATCTCGTCATCAATGATGCCAAGAGTTTGTAGGTGTTGATTCATGGGACAATGTTCAGTGAGCAGTACCCCAGTGGTTCTGCGATTTTTTCTACCAAGTCTTAGCAAATCTTTACTGCGCTTAGCGTCAGGCCCTTCGATGAAGATGCTAGACTGACGCAGTCCTTTGTGCTATCTCCATTCCTTCAAGTGGGATGCAGAGGTTCATTTCCCCCTACGTCAGAATGTCTTGGGATTCAACATAGCATAATAACTTTGTTGGGTACAGCCAGTTGTTCTAATAAAGTGTGACACTCCCCGACAAGCCCCGATGCGAGGAGAATTGAGGCAATTAATAGAATAGTAAAAATAATATTAGCTTGTTCAATAAGTCTTGTCGTACCGAATGCAAAGCACGATTTTATGGTTCCAAATAGATTTTATTATACAATGCACTTCAAAATATTTGTCCCAATGCTATTGTAATTGATATGCTATATATTGCTCAGATGAAGTGAGACTAAATCTGACGAATAGGGTGGATGGTGCAACAATTGGTACTTTAATTCACTGATTTTCGCGATGCTTTTCTGAGCTGTGTGAGAGGGTGCGTTGTTTTGATGAAAATACTGTTTTCTTTTGTAAAGCAGCTCTTTTTGCATTCAGCAAATTTTGCTTTCAAAAGGTTACAATATTGATCTGCGTTTATTGCTTTTTCAAATTGGAGATAATTCACCAACAAAATTCTTTTTGCATCCCAAAAAAAAAACTGATGCTGCGCTTTAGACTCTTGTTCTGAATCAGGATCATAAGACACAGTTTTTTGAAACTGAAAACTTCAGCCAAAATATTGGTCACTGTGCATAACGAGATCTCTAGAACTTCTACTAATTGTCTAGGTGAATCGACGATGTCCCAAAACCATCTGCTGTACTTTTTCTATGATTTCTAGTGCAGGTGCACTTTTTGGACATGTTTCATGTGAATCATCTTTAAATCTTGTACGACCACGTTCAAATTCAGCAATCCATCTTTTTAGTGTCCTAATTGAAGCTGAAGAGTCCTTACACACTTACCTTCCTTCTTTCTTTCCTTTGTTTACCACTACACCTTCCAAAACGAAAAATTTTTGCACTGCTCGACATTTAATTTTTGCCACTGTAAAAAAAAATATTGACACTTCAACTTTGAAGAGCCATAAATATACGAATGAGTTGACAGATCTACAAAATAGCGCTATTTCTTATCGAATAACAAAACCTAGTGCCTCCGCAGCTTTGACAAATTTACAAAAAAATCTCAAAATATGACATTCTCTTACCACAGTCATACGGCATGAATTTTTGGAATAAATTGTTTGACCCCAAACATATTGATGATATTACTTCTAGGTTTCATTCAACATGGTCTTTATAACTTATCCAGCCCGTATTCAAACCTTCTCTTATCATGATTTTCATGCAGTACAGCACAAACTAACAGGATTACATTAAATGTGGCGCAAGGTTTCGCCTTTGAAACGCTTAACTAGTTTTTCTAATAGCCCCTCGGGACAATATCTGTATTTTACACAAAATCGCATCCACTTCAGCAAACAATATTCAAAAGTGGTATGCAGTCAAAAAAAGTTAAGATTCACTTAGAACGAATTAACAATAAGTGTTATTTTATGCAGATTTTAGTGTGTCCTGTATTGGACTTTATTTGCAACACTTTATAAAGAAAACTATATTATTGAACTTTTTTATTATATTTCCGGACTGGGGCGCTGATAATAAGTTTGTCTGGAGTATCAAGGAAGCTTAGACCGACCCTGATGCCCATTCTATAGTGTTTTACTGGATGGTTTTGTTTTTATCATTGTCTCGTATATTTATTTCCCTATAGATCCATAAATGCCCTCCAAATCCCAAGGTAGGAAAAAAAATTGGCAATATTCAAACAGTATTATATTTTCTTCAGTCACAGTAGAATCTTACAAAATATAGAGCTTTTAAAGGAATCATTATGATAAAACAATGCTCAAGCGACCAAAAACTTCAACTTTTCATCAAATAAAAATTTGTTAAATTTACCGATTTTACAAAATTTTAATTAAGAATGTAATATCGTCATATTTTTCCATTAATTCTTCTATGTAATATCGTCACCTCTTTGTCCCGTGTTTCATAACTTAATTTTAATATAAAAATACGCTCATGTTCTAAACAAAAGCAGGGACACAATATTGTATATAAATAAGCACATTTTTATCAAAAAAACGATGTTTTATTTGAGTCTGCATTTAGTTTACGTATAAATCGATAAAAATAGGCGATTATCTATTTTTCTTTCTCACTACCCAGATTATTGGCCACCTCTGTATAATACCGTACAACCGGAAATGAATATTTGACCGAATATGAGTATTTTTGCAGCACGTACTCGACTGCGGTACACTTGCTGACGTAGGGCATCAAACGATAATAAATAATTGAGAGACAACATCACTAGCTTGATTGAACAATTCTTTTTTTTTTGGATTATTTCACAGTTCGTAATTGCTGACCAACACCGGAGTATAGAGAAGGAAAGGCGTATATTCCCGGAAGATAATAGTTGCTGATATAAAATTTTCTATTTATTCGTTTTCTTATTTTAATTAATTTAAACTATTTGATTTTAATCTGCTTTAAAACCGATTTAACTGACTGTATTATGGCTTCTTTGCACGCATTACTTTTATTACTACCATAATGCTTAATTTTATTAGATCTACCTATTGTGATTTACTTTAAATTTCTATGTTTTCTCATCATTAAATTTATCTCACGCAAATTTTTAAATCATTCCAACAACTAATAATAATAACAATAATAATAATAGCAGTAATAATAATACAAAAAATTATAGAGCCTATTTAAAAATTTTCAAAAAAATTATACATAATCAATTAGAGCAAATCGATTAGCCCATTTTGTAAGAACAAATGAAATAATGCGTCGTGATTGTAACGGTTGCATCTTTATCACGATATTTGTAGCAGGAAAAAAATGAATCTAAGCAATAATCATTGAGGTTAATTCTATTGTTTTCAGTCAATGAAATAAAATCTAAAACCATTATAGACCCAATTAGACCAGTTTTTTTTAATTAATTGGAATTTGCAAATATTTTTAATTGTATTGTTGAAGAAACCCATAAACGGCCTTGCGTTCTATTTCCGTTTTTCCTCTCTAACTGTATTTATTATATATATATTTATGTATATATTATAAAAAAATATTAGCTAATAGTTCAAAGTTCCATGTAGTTGTAAATATTACTGCCACTTTTCATTATAACAACAAATCGACAAGTGGTTTTCCTTCTTGCTTTAAACGCAAAGGATAATGCGGATAGTTGAACGTTTAAAATGTGGAAAAACCGTCGAAAAATTATTATTCTCAATCTCTATTTACTAAACCAGTTTAATGCCAGACTGGCTGGAATGTTAAGAACAACAATAAAACTTCGATCTTTTATCCATTTACTAATGGCTTTCTTCCCTAAGTAAAATAGAAGATAATATGACAACGAATACTGTTGAATACAAGCCAGTGGAAATAGTTTTTCCTTTTATCATTTACTTTTTAGAAATCAGCGATTGTAAGACATAAAAACGTTGATAATCTTCATTATAATGGTTTAGAAATTATTATTACTTAGAAAGTGGACGATTAAAAAAAAAGTGCAATATTTTGATCAAGTAATTAATCATCTTTAATCCTCAATAACTGGAACTAATTAAACTTTCTTCACTTTTATTGTTATTAACTCGATTTAATTGTATGATAAAGTTATCAACATTATGAGTGTATTTAACAGGGTTGGATTTCGAACTAAGCATCTACGATTTTTAGCGAAATATTTCTGGTAATACGAGACACATATAAAGACAAAACCTCATTCTATAGGATGATAAAATAGTATACTTTATAACTATATTGGAGGTGAAAAAACCTTGTATTTATGACGAAGGCGTGTTTGTTTGCCTTATTAAATAAAGAAGATGGTCGCGATATACCACCAATTGCCGCTCCCTGTCTTAAAAGATCCACAAGAGCCCTTAATTTACTTCACAATAAGTATAAAAATTTTATACACAAAGAGACTCATTTTATTTTTCCTCTGTAAAATCAATTAGCCTTCCAATCTATCTGTTTGTTTTGCCACCACTGTATAACTCTCAATGCAATTCTGAGTTGTGAATCGTTGTAAAAAAAGATCAAGACCTAGTTTTTCATGTTTTGATTCCGTTAAATTTTGAATTAAACATGTAATTTGAAATATAACTGGATTTATTAATGATATTTTTGACCTACACATTTGACGGGAATTGCAGTTGAAATTAATTAAAAATTAATAATTGTTGATGTTTCTCATGTAATATATGATATCATAATTATTTGTTTCACTATACCAGAAACTATATTTTTGTAAGTTCATTGGCACAATACCATCTATTGAAAGTTGTCATTGAGTAAAGTAGAGTATTAGTGGGAACTTAATTTTTACGAAATTACCATCGGTATACCGAAACAGTTATTGTAGATTTTATATACATTTAGGACATCGGTTCCCAGTCTTTTTTATGGGCCAACCGCAAACTGATGCAGAATTTTTAGGTGGACCGCTAAGGTTAGCTGAAACGAGTTCACGAGTTGGCAAGCCTCTAAATTATATTATTTATTTGCACACCGAAAGAGGTTAAGTTTATTTACGAAGAAAATTAATTTGATTTAAAAAAGGCTAAAGTAAAGTTGTAAAGGAATGCTGTAATAGAAAACGTGCATAGGTCCAGTGCCACCGGAAGGCACTGTACAAAGCATAAGGGCACTTAGAGATAAGGACACCGACAACAACTCATTACTTTTATAAATAACAAGTAGGGCGCTAAGATCTTGCCGAAGGGCGTTGAGCACTCCGGCATCGACCATATTAACAAAGAATTATACAATTAAGTGAACATGGTATCAACAAAAGGTAAGAGAAAAATTTTGTATGGATGTTCCTAGGCTAGGCTCTCAAATTTATGTTATAAAAGAATGATAACTACTTGAAGGAGTTAAACACAGAGAATCTCCTTGGTTTCAATTTTGCATTAAATGATAAGTAATCCTAAAAAAGCGTATAATTAAACATTGCTAAAATAATGTAACACTTCTCTATGGATTGACAAAGACAACGCCCACTAAAAGTAAAGTATATCCCTGCGGCCAGGACTGTGGAGTCAGTAAAAAATAATGGACTCCGATTCCTACTCTGATTCAAGCAATATATTTTTACGGTGAGTATATGTACACTAAAACAATATAGCTTCAAACAGATGCTCTTATAGTAATTAATGTATCAAGGGCGTTATGAGACAAATAACGAATGAGTGTCGACAGTGTAGGCCCGAGGGCTGTACGTCGATCGAGGGCGTTATGCCCATAACGCCAATGGTGTATTCATGAGTTTATGCCATAAGTAAAAGAAGCAATTTAACTATATTTTTGTTTTTTTTTTAATTATTTCTTTGACATCTATTTGTGGCTATGTGTGGCTATGATCATATTCTTTAATGACTCCAATAGCCAATAATAGCCTTAACAGCAGGCTATTATTTTTCATAACGCCATCGCAACGCCATAATAGCCCGTCAGCAAGTAAACAATTATTATTTGCTTATTAACACGATCGTTTTGATATCTATTAATGGTTCAATAATATATACATATGACATAAAATCTGTTTTATTGATTTTCAAAGCTGAAAATAATCGTTCTAGACTGACTTCTTTTGAAGGCACTGTGGTAGCTAATCTCGAATAATTTATGGGTAAACAGGAATGACTTCTTCCACATTCAACTTCAATAAACAGCCATATGTCTCAATTTCTAAGTCCATCCAAAAAATTTTCTTTAAACTGTCTTTTCCGCTTTTATTAAAATATGCCTTGGAAGCTAAGTCATCATTGGCAGATGGTTGCTTCCCAGGAATTAAAGTATTCAACATTTCCACTTCCAGAAAGCGAAAACACAAAGTTGTGTTTCTTTGCCTTGGTCGTTGAGGTGTTATCATCTTGGAGGGAAAACATGTTAATTGACTATTAAAGAACACAATCATTATTCTTATTTGTTTGTGTAAAGAAAGATGTGAAGAAAAATGAGAATGTGCTCTGTTTATTTTTTACCTACTAAAAAACGCGTATATTTCCCAGTCTTTATAGTTTCAAATAATAGCACAAGTAATAAAGTAAAATAACAAAATTTTACACCATACAGAAGCTGAAATAACAACGAACATTTCTATTATTTTATTTTGTAGATTTTACAAATAAATGTTTTCAAAATATTCAAGTGAGTAGTCAGCTAGTTGTTATCGATTTGTAAGAATAATGTTTTACAATTGGCCTTATGTCCCAACAGAATTTTAGGCTTGATAATAGAGTGAAACATCTTTTGTATTATTCTGAAAATATTCTATGATAGACCGGGACCCAAGACACGCCTAACTTGGGCTCTTTTAGCCTGTAACGGACTGTACATGTACGATGCAGTCAGCTAGAGGCCCGAGGCTAATTATTTCAAGAACCCTTTTTCTAATAAAGAAAACTTGTTAATATTGAGCTAATACCAGTGCCAAGTGATGCGCACATAAAACCTTTGCTTTTTATTGATAAAGGCCGTAAAACAATGCGTTTCGAGACCGAACAAAATTTGATGAATAGAAGCATAAAATGTCAAATATTTAATTAAAAATCTTTATTAAGCTTTAACAGAATTCAAGCTACAAATACAATCTGTTACAGTATATATAATATAATAACAGGCACGACGTTCGGGTTCTAAAATCCTGGTACATAATTTCGTATCAGTATTTGATGGTATCATTTTGGCTATATCCTTAAAAATCTCATCACCTTCATCTGGTTCAATTCGACGTCCTTTATCTTTAAAATTATATGTCACAATATATAAACATTGTCCATTTGTATCCACACATAATTGACAACTAGTTACGTTCAAATAAACAGGTGCTAACGATTGGAATGTTCTCTTGCTTTGCTCTAAACGGCCAGCTTTCTCATATGTTGCACACGTGACTTGGTACACTAATTTTAAGGGAAAAAGCACGTGTTTTCATTGGGGTTTTAATTAAATAATTAAATATCAATCGAACTCATTAATAACTTACTGCTTCTAGGACTATCTGGGAAAATTTCAATTTCCAAACTTTTGAATAAATCTTTGATTTTCTTCTTTGAGAAATTTTCCATTTCAAAGCACAACTAGTAGGTATAACGGTCCCAACCACTAACTGACAAGAAAGACCGTTACAGGGTTGCAAAAATATTTGAGTTGCGCTCTTCTCGGTTTAAATATTATTGTATTGGTGATGGCCTAAGCGTGATCGTTCTTCATCGCCATCCAGGTACCCAGTACCCGATCAAGGGCGGTCGAGGTCGTACAATAGCCTGGGGCAGTAGACCGAGTACTGGTATTTCGACCAAAAATGTGTTCACTACCTATCCAAGACTTCACCTTTGCTAATCTGTTTACCATTCAGGGGCAAACTGGCCACAAGAATGATCGCAAAGCGCCCAGAGGCCCGATGTTTCTTTTTGTAACAATTTTGCTTTTAGGAGTTTTCTTTTATATTGCGGCTATGTTGCTAAAAGCTCAAGCTACCGTTATCTAATAATAATAATAATTCTTACACCTTTAAAGTAGAATAAACACATGATAAATATCTAGTGTCTTTGACTTGTTTTACATTAAACTACTGTTACGAGACAAAAATAGAAACACATTCTATAGAAGAATTAATGAAAATTAATGAAAGTGTTGTTGGTACTTTATTTTCAGTCTCTCCATTACATGGAAATTTATGAACAAATAATGAAGCATACTTAGATAGAATACCAGACCTGTATACTTTTCAGTACAGAAATGCTAAAGTATAGGAGTATCTACTAGCCACATATGCATACATAAATATACGAGGGTAATATTTGTTCGCGCGACATGTGGCTAGTCGGTTTTCCAGCTCTGTATTACCATTATAAATCTGAACTCGTAAGCGTAATATTGTAGTTTTACCGTAAAGTTAATTTTAATAGGGCGCTTAAAATAGGTAAAAAAAGCAGACATTTGAAGATTTTTTCGATGTAAAACGGTCCACCAATCAAATATTTACATGGTTAACTAAAACCTCAACTATTACTGAGTAATTTTCAAACTAAATGTTTGTCACTAACTACTAACAACAATTTTAATTAAAGACGAAGCCGAGAAGTAAAGTTTTAATAAAGACGCCTAATGTAAACTACAAAATATTAATTAAAGTCCCTCATTATAGTTGATAATTAATGATGGAATCGTCTCGACTCTACCGCATTTCCTGATTCTATTTTATTTGTGCTAGAAATTCGTAAGTAACGAACAATCAATCTAATAATGGAAAAATCGATAAATATAAAAAATCATTTTCAACCTACAATTTTTTGTCCTTAATGCTAAAGCAATCATCAATAATATGGGAAATTTTGCCCTCTTTGTCTTCCTGACGACCACACACCGTTTCAATTTATAATTAGCAGTGATATTCATGAATGAAAATGTTCCCTTCAAATATGAAGGAATTCACCGAGGAGGGTGAAAGGATCTTATCGTTCTTTTGATGGCGCCACCATCGCCATATCGATACGGTATTATCCATCTGACGTCATTACTGCAGCAGTCAACAACCTTCAATATCCTGAAATTTTTCGATTATCGTAGGCGAAAAAACGAAACAAAAGACCCTAAAAAAAGTCGTTCTTTTCCGTGATGGATGTTGTTACAACCGACATTTGATCCGGACTTTATACGACATAACCGGATAAGAAGATTTATGGGTTTTGCTTTTTTCAGGATAGTGGAAAATACTAATATTATCGTTAGGCTATTGTAACCGAATGATAAATGTCAAGGCTTTTGCAGTGCCATATTCTCTTGTAATGAATGAAAAACTCTCCACTTTTGACGATTGAAAGCTTTCGGTAGATCAAGTGGAATCATTGAAACGAGCCTGTTGAACATTCTAATCCAATTTAAAAATTCAATTATCATCAGGAATTGTTTCGTTTTATTCATTTTACCAAATACAACCCCTTCCCATTACGGATAGATTTATTGTTGTTATTCTGCTTTAATTGATATTGTTTGATGTGTGATCATTTTTGTGGTGGTACTGGTGGAGGTGGTGGTGGCGACGGCGACGGCGCCGATCCATACGGACACAAGGTCTAGGCAGCATGGTCGATAGCAGTGGCGAGTCGCGACGAAATATGTGATATAACCGAGATAGAAGAAACTGAGCTTTCGTTACACATATCGAAAGCTCATCGTTTTCGTTTATTTTACAACAATTCTAGTGGTTGTTAGTAATGTGCCAACAGTACCGTCTTTTGTCGTGAAATTTAACCACAGAAAAAAGTGATTTTTTTCTCTACTACCCTCAACAATAAAAATCTCCAAAAATGTGTCGGTTTTAATAAAATCATCAACTTAATGATCAAAATCTACCCCAAAACAATTAAGGAATGTAAGTTTACATCAAACATTATAGTTTGTAAAGTTTGTTAAATATGGGTAATGAAGGGTGATTTTAGGGAAATTTAACATATCACCCTTAAATCTAATTAACCCAAATTATTTACTGAATGAAAATCATCAGTATTGATCGTTTTTCGGATTATTTTCAAACACAGTTCCACATTATCCTTTGTTTCGTTATAATCGTGGAATTTTGTAAACAACCCCTCACATCGAAAATCACTAATTTTATTTTCAGTTTATAATTTGATCCACCATTAATAAATTTCAATAGAGAAGCGGTTCAGCTTTTGCCCCATTTTCTCTTAATTTATTCACAATAGGTAAATTGGAAAAGACAAAGATAGATATAGAGATAGGACGAATTGAATAATGGAAGAAAATTGAAAAAACCTATTGAACAAAACTGAAAACATTTTAATAGGTTTTTTTCTCGCACTTATCTCATCAATATTCTTGAATAAATTGAGAAATTGACTGCGAAAGCATTATTTTGGCTTCATTCCCAATCTCTCCCTCCTTCTCTTATTCTCCTATTATCATTTTTCTCTTGATATAATTTTAATACAACCTGTAGGGATGATGTGACGTCATTTTGAATTATCAAAGAGGGTTGAGGCGTCGTCGCACTAAGCCTTAACTAGTTGCTCCATTCTATATATTGTCGGCTGGTGGTTGTAGTGGTATTCAGAATCGATGTCAAAATGTGTATATTTAACCCCTACGAAACAGTAAAACAGAAACGACACAACCAACAATCAATTTCAGTGTCACATAGAATTTGGAGCAAATTCTCATACTTCCTCTCGCCTTGTTGTTGTTGTTATTCAACTCTGACAACTTAAAAGTTTCTATTATTTTCTTACCCTATTAGGTTTCAATGTTGATCGTTTCGAATAACTGATAAGGTTTCGTTTTAATTTAGCATGAAACTAGGTCCTTGGTCAATTGACCGGGAGCATCTCCGTCGTGATGGTTTGGTCCTCTTCAGCAAACTAATACGAACGAAAAATATCGATAATCTACAGGAACAAGCGCGACCTACACGGACCGAGGATGGCAAACAGAAATTAACGGTAAATAGATCAATTTTAAAGTTGCTGTAGCTGATTTTTTTTGGCTTTGGGTGCCTTCAAGAAATGCTTAACAACACTGGACCTAACATCTTTGGGTGTCGGAAGTTGTGTTGGTACTGGGATGTATTTGGTGGCCGGTATGGTGGCGAAGAATGTTGCGGGACCAGGTGTTGTGATCAGTTTTATTATTGCGGCAGTTGCTAGTATTTTTTCAGGTGATTACCGTATTTTATTATCGATAAAAATTTATTGATTATGCTAAATTTAGGGGCCTGTTATGCTGAATTCGGTGTACGAGTACCACACACGACCGGTTCAGCATACATGTATTCATATGTGACTGTTGGTGAATTTATTGCTTTTGTTATTGGTTGGAATATGATCTTGGAGTATTTGATAGGGACTAGTGCTTGTGCTTGTGCATTGAGTGCTTGTTTTGATGCCCTAGCAAATGGGGCAATTAGGGGTGCCATTGAAGATAGTATTGGAACGATATTTGGTGAGTTTCTGTTTATGACATTACATAAATTAGATTTTCGAATGAATCTATATGGGATTTAATTGTTATTAGGACGAGCTCCCGATTTCCTCGCTTTTATAATAACATTATTGATGATGTTATTATTGGCGGCTGGTGTAAAAAAATCGCTTATATTCAATAATGTCCTAAATGCTATTAATTTAGCTGTGTGGGTATTTGTAATGACCGCTGGTCTTTTTTATGTCAACACTGATAATTGGACGAAACATGATGGATTTTTGCCGCAAGGCTGGTCAGGGGTAATTCAAACAAATTACAACATCAATAGAGAACAATTGCAGTTGGTCTCTGTTATTTTTTTTACAATTTCAAAACAACAAAACAACGTTTACAGGTTTTTACAGGGGCAGCAACCTGTTTTTACGCTTTTATCGGTTTTGATATAATTGCAACAACTGGTGAAGAGGCGGCAACACCAAAAAAATCGATTCCTCTAGCCATTGTAAGCAGTTTAGGGATTATCTTAATTGCATATGTCACATCATCGATGATGCTAACATTAATTGGTATTAGTTCGAATTAAATCAATAAAAATGTCGAGCTAAATAGTAACGATTTTAGTTCCTTATAATGAAGTCGATGAGGATTCGGCTTTAGTAGAGATGTTCGGCCAAGTTGGCGCTTATAAATGTAAATACATTGTAGCCGTTGGTGCTCTAGCCGGGTTGACTGTAAGCATGTTCGGTTCAATGTTTCCAATGCCAAGAGTCGTATACGCAATGGCTCAAGATGGCTTAATTTTCAGGTAATTCCCTACAGAATCCCCGAAATATCCAAATTAATTGCCGGTTTTTAGAACGTTCGCCCAAGTGTGGACCACTACCGGAACACCGGCTCTAGCAACATTCTGTTCAGGATTAGCAGCAGCCACAGCTGCCCTATTCATAAAATTAGAGATTCTAGTTGAAATGATGTCGATCGGTACACTGTTGGCATACACTCTAGTTTCAACATGCGTATTAATCTTACGTTATCAACCGCATTCAACAAATTTAGTTGAATTATTACCGCAAAGTCTACGAACACCATTACGAGGATCGCCGACAAAAGAAACATTAAATCAAAGCCCAAACAATCAAGCATTGTACGGTAACCAGCTACATCCGGATGCTTTGAAACAAGCAATCGATGCCAATTTGGCACCAACTGCAATACCATCACCGTCCGCCTCACCATTACCATCACAACAAACACAACGCGTAATGGTGCGACGGATCACAAGAAGCTCACCAGATAGCGATGATACATTCGGTGGTGATGAGCCAGAAGAGGATTTCTCGATGCGTGATGATCAGTTTTTAGTATCGGATCGTACTGAAAATAAATTCTATGGCACCTTGCATGGTGCTGGTAGTGCAACGAGTACTGGTGGTGTTGTTGGATCGACAGTTGGGCCAAGTTTGGGTTATATCGGTAGAAGGCTTCAAGTAATTCTTATAAAAAATTTATTCCATAATATTAATTGTTAAAAAAATAATGTATAAATGTGTAAAATTTTAGGCTGCTACGTATTTGTGTCCCGCAATTTTTCCATGGGTTGATACCGGACCTGCTACCGAAGAGTCTGGCATGTTTGTAATGAAAATGGTTGGTTATTTGTATCTTTTAATAATAATTTTCGATTTAATTATCGTGTGCGGTATGCATAACATGAATGGTGCAACAACATTCTTTACATTTTTATTTTTGTTCGCTATCATGAGTGTCTTGTTGATTATATCAAGGAAACCACAAAATAGGTGAGTATAGTCGATGCGCGGACTTAAGAGACTGCCTTTAGAATTATCAAATGATGAACCAAATCACTCTACTGTAAATTTTCACATGGTTAGAAATAAAACGATATGTCTTGCACTTTTATTATATGAAACAGTCGTCAGCACCGGTACACAAAATCGCCCACAAAAAGAAGCTCCTAATATTTTTTGTTTGAGCATCGGTGTGGATGAATTAAATGAAACATTTTACAAAATTTTGATTTCAAAGTAATGCTTTTACCAGTTTTTTAATAGTGCTTAGTGAAAAGATCCAGGCATTTCATAATCGGGGAACAGAGATTCAAATAAGACACTGAAATGAGAGTGTCATAGCAAAGGAAAAGATTGTACCCAAACTGGTTCTTAAACCACCACTGAAAGAGGTTTATAAAGACTTTCTTGCTTCAAAAACACTCTTTAGATAAAAAATTTGTGACTTTGTCAACAGTTATTCAAAGCAGAGCAATATATATTTGGAGCCAAAGCAATCTTAGTACCTCAAGTTAATTGGCTTGTGAATGCATTATTTTTCACAAAATCTCCTCGTTCGCTGCCCTCTTTGTTTGAGAAGACTTATCCTGAGTAACCTGCTGAAAAGCAGGTTATTCCAGTGACACTTCTATTAGGCCTTTTGTGTATAAATCTATGTGAGCCAGTCTCTTAAGTCAGTGCACCTACTGTATACCGTTTCTATTAGGAATTGGCGAACTTGCTTTTGATTTAATTCTCTTGATTCGTTGCAGGAACACCTTCATGTTCATGACGCCAGGATTGCCTTTCGTTCCAGCTGTAGCGATCACTGTTAACATTTACCTAATTTTAAAATTATCGATTTTAACATTAGTACGTTTCACAATTTGGATGGCATTAGGCTTCATCATGTATTTCTATTATGGTATTAAAAATAGTACACTGGAGGAGAACGATAAAGATCAAAATATTGAATTAACAATTACCGATCATGAAAAACCGAATAATCCAACAACAACAGCAACAACAACAACCGACCAAAATATTTTCAGTCAAGATCAACCGACTTACGATTGGGATCCAAAAGCTTTATGGGATCAACAGACGTCATGGCCACAATATCAAGTTGAACAACAATATAATGCAACAACAAACAACACAAGATCGGTAATTAATCGAACAAATCCAAAAACAACAGCCCCAACAACAACCACAACTTCAAGCCTTTTCGTAAGTGATCCAACTGTGTTCCCTTCATGGGACGATTAGTAAATTTCCATAAAACTCCTCCATTTGGTAGATATTCAGACGGCTGTATTGAAATTGTTATATCGTGTAATTATTATTATCATTAAAATAATTCGAACTGAAATTGGTTAATTCGTTCAAAATTGTATTGCATTCAATTTCAGTTAAACAAAACAAATAAGGAATTGTATCCTATAATTCGTGTTTATTTCCCCAAAAAAAACATAAAATAAAACGAAAACAGAACTTGTTATAGTTATTGACGACAACATTAATCTAAAGTGGTATGATCGGCTCCTAGTCCGGTAGGGTTGGTCGTATCGGAATAGACCGAGTATACATTGTTTAACGAAATCATATCATAATAGATTGGTTTTTCAGTCGATAACAATTTTATTATGATAGAAACGTAGGGTTTTTTATTCGGAAAAAATAACGTATTTTTCTATATATTTTCCCCAAAATTTAGTTTAGTCTAAATAATTCCCCTATTTATCATCCAAATTGCGATTACACAACAGTGTGTTTGAGAAACCATATCAAATCCAGTGATAAGATCGGAGAATTTTGCACAATTTCTTACATAATATAGGGGATGTCACCGTAGCTTTTCTGGCCAAAATCTTTATCGGCAATTATCAGTATTATGTTAATTTTAATTTATTTAGAAATTAATTAAAATTAATAACAGAGAAATTGTAAAACTAGTCGCATTGTAAATAATTTTTAACATGCAAAATGTAATAAATGTTGAATTGTTTAAACAAGTTAAAACTATAAGAAAATTTTGAAAAAAAAAATGCTATTAATATTATAAAATTGATGTTGTTGGCTTAAAATCTTTACGAGTTTCTGTTGAAATTATTGATTTGTGTAATATTCACGCCTTTGTAAATACACAGGACTGATTTTTAAAAATTTTGAAATATAGAAAAAAACTATTAAATTATAAAAACGTCAGTGCCTGGATTTAAGGGAAGGCGATTGGAATTCTTAGATTATTTCAGTAGCACTTATCACAAACAAGTTCTCAAACAAAACCCAAATAATTTCCACTTAGTTTATTATTAGACAATAATTATATTTCCGTAATTTCATTGACAATAATTTATCTCTTCCCCTGTCTTTTTTAAGTTGATTTTGTTGATTTAATTTGATACCATTTATACGATATTTCTGATAAATGCTATTGAATGTGGATTTAACGATCTTTCAGTAATAATAAATGAATAATAAAATTGAGAAAATTGCCTATTACTAATTTTTATTGTATTTATGTTGAAGTAAGGGTATTTTTATAAATTGAATGGTCGGAAAATTGTAGTAATAACGACAGAATTGATCAAATAAATGATCAATTTCGATTGTCTCTTTCTTTATATACACACTAATATTATATTATATTAAATATATAAATATTGAAAAGATTCAAGTACCTTAAATTTTGAGAAAGCTTAAGGGTTACAATTTGTATTAATTATTGAGTAATTATTATATAGTGATATCTTGATGTTACTTCTTCCGATATATAAATATTATAAATATTATCAATGATTAGGTATGTTTTAGATAAATTAAGATGTTATTTGATGATATCTATTGAAAATAAAATAATTTCAGCATTCTAATTCAAATCTCCCGCTTATTTACCGTATATCTGGTTGTCTAAATTGTAAACTTACTACAATAATCACCAACATTACCAATCTAAATATTACTAGATTTTATTTTATTTTTAAACAATTTACGGTTAAATAGGTTATAGTTTATCAATAGAACAACAAACAAAACTACTTTTTATCAACAAAACAACAAATTCCATTGTTCAAGTACGTTAATTCTTGTTGATTTTGTTATGTATTATCTGTAATTATTGATTTTTTAATTTCGATATTACATAACCTCAATTTTTTGGTTTGATAGAAATTCGTGATGGATGGTACAAATAGTGAAGATCGTCGTTTATGGATTGGTAATTTGGATCCTCGAATTACCGAGTAAGTTAATTTCCTCAATAAAACAATTTATCGATGATATTTAACACAAACTTTTATTATATTCCTACTGGTATCAACTATTGAAAATTGCGCAAAAATATGGTAAAATTGAAAAATTCGATTTGTTATTCCATCGTAACGGTCCATTAGCTGGCCAACCACGCGGTTACGCATTTATCACGTACACAAACAAAGAGGACGCTATTCATGCAAAAAAACTACTAAATAATCAACAGATCGGCCAGAAGAACGTTACTGTGACATGGGCGCACAGTATGAACGAGGTAAATCGCTCTATAAATATATACGAAATTACGATTTTTATCGACTAATATTGATAGAATGAAATCGAAAAGCCTCGAACGGAATTGAAGATACCGGCATTGGCGATGGCGAAAAACGAGAAGAAAACCGATCGAGAATTACAAATACAGGCGATTGAGGCTAAATTGAAGATGATGGAGACTAAGACACAGGAAGAATTGAGAATTAATGAGACTGTAGCGACGAAACCGCCGATAATTCAACAATTCCAATACAACAATAATAGCAACAGTACGTGTTGTAATCCAACGAAAATCAAGAGTAATCCGATTAAGAAACAGGACAAATCGAAGCCTTATAGTCGACACAAATCGCGCCGATAAAATTAGAAAGACTGTCTATTTATTCGATTATTTTTATTTATTATTTACAATTTAGATATAACTTTTTTTTTGTTTTTGAATAATTATAAGTTTATCAACCTAATTACCACAATTTTCTGATTATTTAAAGGAAATCCTTATCATACCCGTTATCCATTTATTTAACTTTAAAATATCGTGTAGCCTAGTTGTTTGTGCCTAAAAGTATACAAATTAGTGGTTTTGTCACCCTTAAGTTTCCACCCCTGCATTTTGACAATTGCCGTACGTCAGTGGCATGTCAATTCATTTGTTTTAAATCAACATAAATGTAAATTATTAGAAAAAAAAACAATAATTAACAAATAATGTTAATTAGACAACTAATTAAAATGAAAGTTAATTAAGAATAAAGCAAATTGTGATTTTTATCGGTAGTTGTTTGATTCAATCGAAATATGGCTGGTGTTTTTGGTTACAGTCGTGAAGCTGTACGAGTGAAAGTTAAGGTATTTGTGTTTTGTCCAATATTATGCGATTATTTCAGCATATTTTTGTAGAAATGCGAAGGCGGCCTACCTCCGGAATTCCGTAAATTCAGTGTCGATCCACAAATTACATCATTCGAAGTATTACAAAGTATTTTATTGAAAGCGTTCGATTTGAAAACGGAATTCACTATATCGTACCGTATTTACGATGTAAATGGACACGAAACGTATCTACCGTTATTGTCGGACTGGGATTTAGATGCTGCTTTCCTCAAGTATCAGTTAATTGATTAATTATCCAATAATTAACCAAAAAAAGTGATCAATTTTAGGGCCTATAATAGTTCCGTCACTACAAGTACTGAACCGTGTTTGTGTCTTTTAGTCGATTCAAAGACTATTGATGAAACATTAGATGATTGGGAATTACGTCAAAATCTACCGATTATAACCCAGATACGGCAAGAGATCAAACCATCGCCACGTTTACATGGTATCTTCAATCAAATGGGTAGAACGTTTAATATGGTACAGAAAGCATTCAATTTCGGAGAAGATGGTACATCAGCTACAACAGCACAATTATTACAACAACCACCACGTCAACCATTATCGGATAGTGAATTTCGTACATTTTTAGATCCTGTAGGTCAAATTCTATATGGTAAAGAATTACGTTCAGTTATCTATTTTGGTGGTATTGAACCGAGTTTAAGAAAAGTCGTTTGGAAACATTTGTTAAATGTCTATCCAGATGGTATGACCGGTAGAGAACGTATGGATTATATTAAACGTAAAGCAGCCGAATATTTAGAATTGAAGGAAACATGGAAGAATGCAATTAGTCAAGGTTTAGTTGTTGGTGAATTAGCTTATACGACTGGTATGGTAAGGAAGGATGTTTTAAGGACTGATCGACATCATCCCTTCTATGCTGGCAGTGATGATAATCAAAATATTGCCTCATTATTTAATATTTTAACAACGTAATTTTTGTTGCGTTACGTTGAGTCAGTGACAAAGCATGCATATAGATAATAATTAGAGACACTTGCTATAAGCATATGAAGTAAAGGTGCGCTAAAAGTGGACAGGAGTTACCAATAAAAAAAATATAACGGGTTAACGTTCTTTGGGAGCCTGCAAATGTACGTTTGTTTGGCAGGATCAGCTCAAGTATGTCATAATTTGGCAAAGATTCAAACTCAACTGATTAATTTTACTGGGTCGCGTCGTGTTGCGTTTAATTCAATTGACATGCTAATTTGACAAATACTTTATCGTAAATCTGTATGCACCTCTTCGTATTTCGAGTGTTCAAAGAACGATTTTCAACGGAATTTAAGCTTTAGTTTTGCTTTTCATACGCAGAAGATCGCATGTCCAGATTTGTACCGATTATTGAAAATATCTCCATAAATATGAACTTTATGAAAAAATCAAAAGAGACCTTTTTTGTAGAGAATTTTATTTCCTACGAAATTGCCCTGAATGATTTTTCTCAAATCCGTCTACTTTAAGAAATATTTTGAAAAAAACTGCGATTTTATGAAAAAATGAACTTCAATCTTGTTGATCAAAAAAAAATCCCCGTATTTTTTCATCAAAAAGAAGGTTTTTTAGGGCGTCGGAAAAAAATAATTTTTAACGACCACTTTAGTGTTTACTTTACCGTTGAGTAAAGAGTTTACTTTACCATTGAGTGAACACTACCATCGAGCAACACCATAGCAACCAACAGAAAATAAATAAAAACAATTGCTAGTTGTTTAGACAAATCCAATAGCAACCAACAACTACCGACCACTGTAAGAACAATTAATGTCATAACTTACTAGAAAACTAAAAAAATATATATAAATAAATTAGAGTTTTATGGAGAAGCATTGAAAAAAATCTTGGACTGCACTCGGTGGTAAAATCCCTTTATCCACTCGCGGATCTGTTTCACTCAGCCTCCGGCCTCGTGAGCCAAACTTCCACTCGTGGATAAAGTATGACTTTACCGCCTTGTAGTAACACTCAGAGAAAACACCCTGAATATAATGTTTAAAAAATACTATTTCATTTATTGGTACCTTTTTTTGCTCAAAGTCGTATTTTTTTTTGCTGATTGCGAATTCCACGGTTAAGTATCATTTTCATGGCAAAAATAGCATGTATTGGTTATTCTTAATACGACAATATTCAATTTAATCAATCTAAAATTGTTTCTATCATAATCAGAGTTGCAAAAATCTTAATGTAAAAAATAATGCAATATTCATTACTTTTTTTAAATGTGTAATGTAAAAAATACATTACCCATTACACAGTTAATGAGTAATGTAGAAAAATTACATTACTCATTACACAGTTAATGAGTAATGTAGAAAAATACATTACTCATTAAAGAAGAAATGTGTAATGTGGTACATTACACATTAAACGAATAAAAATGATTTCGAGTTGGAGCGAATGGGTCTTTTAAACTTTTCAATTCTGACAACTAATAAATCGCAAAAAAAAACAAACAAAAAGCGTCCTACAATTTAATATCTCTGGAGTAAATAATAGAGTTAGAGCTTCGATTAAAAGCTCAATTTGTTTATTATTATATTTTGTTTATTATCTTTGTCCTATTTTGATTCCTATAAAAATTAATTAACAAAAGTACATCTAATAACAATATGGGGAGAAAAATTTTTTCTCAATGGATTTTTGTTTATTCAAGTATCCAAAAGATATGCAAATTTTTTTATTTATTAATAATGATATTTAATGGGTTAAAATAATTTTTATTGTTAAAGAGTCCGAATCGGTCGGAGCGCGCGGAAGTTACATCACCCGTTTTTAGTGCTATTTTCACCTGTAAATTAAAATTATAAATATTGATTATAGAGTACCGGGAGGTAAGGCTTTTTTTAGCAAATTTCCTGCTCTTTAAGGATCTTTTTTCAAATTCCGGATATTTTTAATAGGTTCCAAGATATTTGCAAAAAACCAAACCCCCTCTTTTTTGTTATTAAATTATTTATTAATAATTAAATTAAATATTTAAAAACTTACATTACTCATTAACATGTAAAATGTAATGGAAGTTTTCAAAATATACATTACAAATTGAAAATGTGTAATGTATCAAAAAATCATTATTCATTAATAAAAATGTAATGGGAATTAATTGATGCCTCATTACATGAAAAAGTAATGAGTAATGTAAAATAAATTCGTTACTCATTACAACAGTAATGAGTAATGACTCTGCAATGCATTTAACAAAGTAGTGCACTTTTTGCAACTCTGATCATAATAAGTCACCAACCAATGTTAAATACGGTTATTACTTATATTTAATACCAGGATTTCATAGTAATTATAACTCAAATAAATTCTTTCAAATACTAGTCCCATTTTTTGTGGGTATTTTACCTTATATCTCACTTTTTTTTGATTTTTGATAAAAACAGTAGTAAAACGGGCTTATATAGGGTATCAAGTGACAACTGATTTGTTTTTCTTTACGCCTTCCAGATAATAATTACCAATTTTAAAAGCAGCGTCTCTTTATTTTGTTCCTGAAATCGTACCTAACGTAGAGATTGTACGAGACAATTGAAATTTGCGCTTATACTGTCGACGAAAGCATGCATGCGATTAGTCACTGACTCGACCTTTAACGCAAAGTTATTGATTTCGTTCTAATTCAGGTACGCATTAAATCATCCCAAAGTCAGTTATTGTCAAGGTATGAGCGATTTGGCATCACCACTATTGGTGACAATGAACGATGAGGCACACGCCTATATTTGTTTCTGTGCATTAATGCAACGTTTATCGACCAATTTTATGATTGATGGTATAGCAATGACCCAGAAATTTACACATTTAGCTGAAGGTTTAATGTATTACGATCCCGAATTTTACAATTATTTAAAAAGCCATCAGGTATACAATGTTTATCTTGGATTTATTCAATCATCGATTATAAAAAAAAATTTGTTGAAAATTTAGGCTGATGATTTGTTGTTCTGTTACCGTTGGTTATTGTTAGAGATGAAACGTGAATTCGCCTTTGATGATTCGCTACGTATGTTGGAAGTATTATGGAGTAGTTTACCAGCAGATCCACCACAAATTGAATTGAAATTATACGATATTAAATTTCAACCACAACAAATCCAACAAACACCACCAATAAGTCCATTATTGAAACAACAACAACAACAACGCGAAACTGTTTATACGAAAATTTGCGAATTACGTCGACAGAGTTCATCAATATCACTATCGAATTTTACAAAACCACCAATTGTGAAACGACAAAATCATAGTTTAGATGAAACAATAATTAAAACGAAAAATATGGTTGATATTAAACAGAAATTTCGTAGCCTTGATGATGGTGTTTTGACACGCCAACAACAACAGCAACAATATCAAACGAAACGTAGATTAAAGACTGACACATCAAATCGTTCACGTTCTATATCACCATTAGAACCAAAATCTGATTCGATCATATTAAATAATCAAATTAATAATAAAATTGTTGATCGTACGAAAAGTTGTAGTCTAACATCGATTCGTACAAATAAACGCAAAACGGATCATTTGAAAGATTTAAAAGAACGTCTATCGACAACTAAATTATTCGCATCATTAGAAAAATTAGATTTAACAACAACCACAACAACAGGTGGTGGTGGTAGTAGTAGTGAGAAAATTGTAAAGAATTTCAACGAATTTTTGAATTTTGTTAGCTCAAATCAAACGAAAAACGATGATAAACCGAAAATACTATTAACAAAATCGAGTTTCGATCAAGACTCCGATGGTGATCGTACAATAAACGATAATAGTAATAGCGATAGTAGTCCGGATGATTCTGATTATTGTACAACATCAGTGACACGTGAATTACGTTTGGAAATAGAGAATTTAGATCGTAAAGTATTTGGTGATCGATATGTTGAACGTTTAACTGGAACGGCAACAACAAATCAAAATGAGAAATTGAAAACATCGACTACAATCGAGAAAGATGTATTTGTTTGGGAGAATCCATTACATACGAATATTGGTGGTAATTTAACAACAGGCACACCGGATGAACAATTCGATATTGAATTGGATAATGATGATAGTAATCGGAAAATTGATGAGATTTCTATGATGAATTCGTGTGAAGAAGTGACAGAAGTTATAACAACAACAACTTGTACATCAACAACAACAACAACAACTCAATTAAAATCTTCCACAATTTTACCACCACCGAATGAATTTGGTGGTGGTAATCCGTTTTTGATGTTTTTATGTTTAACGGTTTTATTACAACATAGGGATTATATTATTAATAAAAATATGGATTATAATGAGATGGCAATGCATTTTGATAAAATGGTAAGAAAACATAATGTTATCAAAGTATTAAATCAAGCTAGAAAAATGTATGCCAGATATATAAAACAACATACAATTTTAGCTCAAGACCCTAAATCATCATCAACTGAGGATTGTTGATTTTTATTTACATTAAATCAATAAATAAAAAAATCTCTAAAAATTTGTAACTACTGTGATATTTTCTCTATTTTATATTATTATTTAATTTAAAAAAAAAAACTTTAGCAAATGATGATTTGGGGCCTATTCTAATAAAGTCTGCATCATTGATGATTTTTTCTTTAATCAATATTATTGTAAAACTGCAAATTTAGCAATTTCCGAATTTTCATCGTGTTGGCTATTTTGGTGGTAAACTAAAACACAATTGTTCAAGAATATATCTAAACAAACTCGGTTCTCTTATAACACGGTATTTTGCCAACACGATTTTTTCTAATATTTCCGTCTGCAACAGTTAATGGAAACTGATAACTTTCTGATTATCTTAAAAACGCATTTTCAAGATAAAATGGACGCACTCTCTCCCTCTTATATTCTGTTTACCGTTTTGTTATAACTACAAACCGGATTTTGGGTAGTAATCTAATACCAGTTTCGCATTTTTGTTTAATATTAGTCGTTTTCGTTTTTATTTTATTTATTTATTTTATTTTTTTACCTGCTGTATAGCATTTGAATTGGTTACTCTTAACACTGCTTGGATATTTTTATGTGCACGGGTTCTATCGATCTGAGAACGAATTAACCGTGTTGTCGGATGACTATTTTTATAATATTGATAAATCTACGAAAGTCGCAGAAAAAAGGAGAATCTTACATTTACAATCGCTTATTTCATCTTCTTGATTCTCTCTCCCTCTCTCTTTATCTCTCTTCCCGTGTTATTTTCAATACAATCTCTGTAAACCGTTCTATCAGAGGGTTAAAATTGCATGAGACAACACGAAATATGTACAGCTGACTTTGATATGCCCCGATAATACGAAATTTAACCGTGTTATTGGAGGACTCTATTTCCGTTACTAGTTAACTATAGGAATTTCGATTTCTTTTTGTTACAATTAATCGCCAATCTCAATTTACAAGGCTTCTTATAACACGGAGGAACTTAATCGTGTTATAGGAGGGGTATTTTTAACTGCTATTTTTTCAACTTTAAACAGTCGTGAAAAGTTAATTATAACACTGATCATTTACCATTAATTTCCACTCTGAATTTCTATGTATTCGATATAACACATACGAATTAACCGTGTTATAGGAGGAGTATATTTTTAACATGGTTTTTTTTCAACTTTAAGTAATCCTATCAAGTTAGCTTCTGGCTAACTAATATAAACACCAACGATTGATGGTAGGTTAATTTGATAAATTTTTGATTATAACACGTCTTCAGTGTACTACTGATTGTGAGTTTCAAACCAAATTTACACGGATTGTACATAACACGGAACGTATTAACCGTATGATTTATTCAAGAGTGCGCGGAGGGCAATAGCGATTGCCGGAATTTTAACATTTTTAGACAAATGAATTTTCTAATGCTTCGCCTAGAGGGTGCACATTTAGCACTCCAATTCAAAATAAATGAAACGAAAATTGAGAGCTTGACGTCTTAACAAGAGCGTAAAGTGGGGTCAAGTATTCGTATTCTCCTAGTTTCGTGATATTAAAATAATTTGGCAAATTTCGATCAATCAACAAGTCAGGTCAAAACAAAATTCTTCAGACATTTGAGATAAACCACCTTTAAGGTAATTCTAGCCTCGTCCTTTAAAGCCTCTAAAATAAACTTAAGCTTCCCGAACTTTTTCTATACTTAAGTAGGAAATTTATTGTTGCAAAATAAACTGCGTTTGGATTTCGGCTCCGAATGAGCATTACTTGAAACCAGCCGAAATTTTCTAGCTAATCAATTAAAATTTTGTATTGAGAAGGATTTGGACTGTTAAGACACAAGGGCGATTTAAGTCGAAATTTAGAGACGCAAGATTGATTGGAATCAAGTCGAAATTTTACACCTTGAGATTAAAATTTTGAAGTTGTACAGTAATATTGATATGAAGAAATGTTCCTATTCGATGTGGACTTTTTATCACATCCTATAAATACATTCCTATTCCCGTTTCTTAATCCTAATCTAGTATTATCTAAAAATCACAAAAGCACTCGTTATTATTATTTTTGGATTAATTTTTGTTAAAGAAAAATTGCACACGTCCTGCAGCAATATTTAAAAAAAAAACTTGTGGGCGATAAGGTTAAGTTTCTATAATAAAGATTTCATCAAAAAAAAAGAAACCGAGATATTATTTACACCCCATTAAATAATAAACATTTTAATCAAGGTATAGAATATATTCAACTTCTGTTTTTTGTTTGTTGTTTTTTTTCTATCATTATTATGTACAAAATATTTCTAATTAATTTAAATATAATTAATTAACTAATTATAATAAATTAAAATGATGTTAACACGTAACAATTGTTTCAAAAAAGAATCATTTGTGAAACGGAAAAATTGAACATTTATTGAGCAAAATTGTCGTTTTTTTTTATCTCTCATCTTTCAATATCAGATAATTGAACAAAGAAACCAGAATTAATTATAAAACAATCTAATTACAATAAATTAAAAAATAAATAAATATCAATTGTTACCATCACTGTTTGTTGTGGCAATTTCAACACAATCTTGCGATGAAGATTCTGGCTTTTCTTCGACAATTTCCGGATTTTCCTCTTAAAAATCCAATCAATCTTTAATTAATTTGTTTATTATACACAACTAATAAAACTTACGAAAATGGTCGTGTTTATCGATGATCTCTTCTTCAATTATCGTCTGATCGACAATTTTCTCGTTGCCAACATTCTCAACAATTCCTTTATTATTATTTACATGATTATTGTTGGGAATGCGGAATTCTTCGATTTGCGTATCGAAATCCTCGTGTGTTACCCCGCTGGCTTTCAAAATATCACCCAATACAGTATTCTTACCGTTCTCCTTATCGTTATTGTTATTTGAAGTATCGATCTCTTGTATATTAGTCTTCGTGGTATTTACAATGTAAACGGGATTTGTGGTCGTTGTGGTAGTTGTTGTGTTAACTGGTGTCGTCGTTAATGTTTTCCCAATAATCTTACCGCCAATTGGTAATACTTTAATACCACCTTTACTGTTCAATAATTGCGATAATGGTATGACTTTCTTCAATGGATTCGCTTTAACTGTTACAACTTTATGTTTTAATGAATTCAAACTTGTCACAATACTACTATTTAATTGCTGTTGTGGATTGTTTGGGGTTGTAACAATTTTGAATTTCTCAAAATTCTTCATTGATAAATTCTTAACTAACGGTATTGATACACTTTTTACGTTACTATTAGTTTGTAATGCTTGCGGATTCGATACAACTATCAATTTCTGCGGTAATGGTGACAATTTCTTCGGCACTGTTGTTGTTATTGTTGTTGTTGCTGTAGTTATCGCAACTGTTGTTGTTGTTGTTATTGTTGTTGGTAACATTGGCGAACAAACTTTGTCTTGAATCTCGGTATTATCATTATTACAACTAGGGCCCGGATTTGTTGGTTTAAATATTAAATTAGCTTTCAACGGATTGATCAATTTCGGTCGTTGTTGTTGTACTTGATTGTCTGTAGAATTCTGTTGTTGTAAAGTCGAATTAATCTCATTTTGTATCTGTTCTATCGTCTCTTCATTCGTATATTTCGGCCCATTTATCATCGGTGGATATTTCTTCAATTTTGCACATTCTTTCAACATTTGTTTTGTACGGTGCCGATAGATCTGTTCACTTCGATGGATTTTCATAGTTGGTCCATGTAATAGATGTTGTGCCAAACTACTCTCCGTATTAACAACAGTTGATGGTAATGATGACGTTGATAATTTACGTTTCTTACAATTATCATCGATTTTCGTTAAATCATTAACACGAAACACTTTACTATTATTATTATTGTTATTATTATCATTATTATTATTGATAATTGTAGCGTCTGGCAGTATTTGCGGTGTCACTGGTGTTGTACAAATACGTTTACGTTCCGTCAATGCTGGCGGCGGTAGTTGTTTATTATTTTGATTGGCACAATCGGCGACATCATCGGCAATCGCTGAATACACAGTTTGTGGTGCTAGTCGTGGTATTAATGGTACAGTACGGCGGCCCTCCTGTGCCCAATCCTCTAACGATTCATTTAAACCGCTCACACTAAAATCAACACAATTTTGAGCCTCAATTTAGAGATCAAAAACATTAATACGTACTGATATGCAATTGTGTTGAGTTTCTCATCATTGATCGCCCGACGTATTTCAGCTTTATGTCGATCTTGTGTTATATTCAATACAAGACTGGTATCCTTCAATAATTTCCGTTTATCTGGATTTAGCGGTCCTTGTGCACGTAATGCTGATACTAAATGAGCGTATGCCTCCAATTCTAATTGAACAAAACCGTATTTCAACAATGATTTTAACAAAGAATCAATTTACCTAAATTCCGCAGACATTGCATCGATTCCTCCTTGGTCATATCCAATAGTACTGGCCACATTATTATTTATTTCACATTAATTAACCATAATTAATAAATTAATGAGTGTATTTGAAGAAATCAAACGAAAAAAACTTGTAATTTGCTTGGTAGAAATGACAGCGTCTTATTTTTTGAGGTTATCCCAATTCACTACAAATTAACCATAATTATAATAACGGAATTAGTTGAATAATTAATCAAATTGTTGAATTCTACCAACATTTATTGTGTTTTTATTCGTTAATTTTATAAATTTCTGATTTAAAAAGCCAATATTTTTTCAAACAAATCTATTTATTTGTTTTGCTACGGTTGGATAACCTGCTAAACCAACCGCCAACTTCGCTATTTAAATTTTTATGAACCGACCATTACCAACTTGAAGGCAATTAATATCGTTAAATTCGAAGAAAACCTAATTGTTTATTTCTTTTTTTTTGTATAATAGAACCTATACAATATAAATATAACATTAATATTTATTTAAATTTTTACAATGATAATTAATAATAATAATAATAATAATAATAATAATAATAGCACATGAATAGTGTTGAATCACATTCCTGTATATTTCAGATTGTTTAAAAGTTTTTGATTAAAATAAAAGATTCAAAGCAAAGCCGAAATGTCCCAAATTTTAATAAGTCGGTCTTGACCGACTGTCACCAATTTCTTTCGTGTTTCATCAATATTCATCGCAACAATTGTATGTTTTGCATCATGGAATGTGGCCAACGATGGCCGTCTGTAATCAACACTTATCACTACACAAATTGTTTGGAATTAATACGAAAACTTACTCTTTATCTTTCAATAGATTGTGGCACGGATCGCATACGCGTACAGCAAATTCAAAGCCCATTTTCGGTATTGTTAAACGTCCAGTTGAACAACGTTCACAAACGGCTTTACCGCAATGCCGACAATGATGTTGACGTAAACCTAATTGACGTTGATCCATCATTGCACGTAAATTCCAAAAGAACGGTCTACCACACAATTGACACAGATCGGCTTCAATCCATTCGGGTGTTTCTTGACGTTGCTGATTCATATCCCAAAAGACCAATACGGAATCTTCACCGGCACTGACTAATTGTCGTGTACTACTCAGGTAATGTAAAGCGGACACCTGTAATCACAACAATTAGGCTTTTTTTTAAATTAGTAATATTTCATTACTTTATTGTGATGTCCTTGCAGTTCGTAAGCATTGCCCTGTTGTCCACCGATATCCCAAACGATTACGGTTTGATCATAGGAGCCACTAAATAACATTTGTCGTTCATTATCCCATGCTAATGAACGTACAGAACCCGAATGGCCCTTTAATGTTGTTATAACTGCTGGTCCGTTATTGTCTAATTTTAACATTGTAATTTGGCCGGAAAAATCACCAACGAATGCGTGTTTCGTTTGGGTATCGAATCTAAATCAAGTTAAGGAATTTTTCAACATCTCCCAACGGTTTATGTATACCGGGTGTTTTCTCTTAATGTGCTACGTAGTCGAGAACAAAAGTAGAAGCTCAAAATTGTTTACAGTGTCAAAGATACGGGGCTTTACATATTTTATCCAATCATTAAAGAACTACCGCCGTTCTCGATACATTGGCCAAAATGTACATTTAAATTATACTCGAAAATATAGATCAATATGTTTGACCTTCCCCAAATGTTTATTTCCGTCGTCGGAAACTCCTATATAGGATTGGCCATCTGTTTGCCTTACACAAGGCCAAGGTCGCTCGTAATTCAAATATTTGTAATCGGTTTTTAGGAATGAGAAAAAATTGCAATTTATAAATTATTGTCATGTTTTTGACGAAATTTTATGGGCTACAATTAAAAGTTATCTTAACTTAAAATTATTAACGAAAAAGATTTTATCCACTAAAAATTTCTTTTTCGCTATCGACTATAAATCTGCCAAGCTTTGTAAGCAAGTTCTCTATATGCAAAGAGATGTATTTCAAACTTCAAAGTGGAAAAAGCATACTATCTGAGCAGGACCTGATTTTCAGATGAGAGAAAAAAACAGAGGCTTGATTATAAAATTAAGAGACGTTTTTATAGGAACTACAGCTATTAAGTCTGTAAAATCATGGATCTCTTTAAATTTGACCTGTTCTTGGGACTTTTATATCTCTTGCTTTATCGAGTACCTTTGAAACAAACACCCTGTATGTAGACGAAAAACAAAAGGATACTGTAACGATGTACACCAAGCCTCTGCTGTATATGTACCAATATTACGGCCGGTTTGTGTACAATTATATGAGAACACTTTATCACGACTAACACTCAATACCCATTCACAATTAATTGCAAATACAATTTCCGTAACTCTAGCCTGATGTGCTAAATATTCTCTGATTGGCATCATACGATTAAAATCCGATGCTAATGAGAATTCGGACACAGTACCATTCTCTTGACCAATAAATAACTGTCTTGTCTCGACTGTGTAGAAAATTGAAGTTGCCCCACTTGGCATATATTGACATATACTTGGCCAATATTGGCCCGAATCGCGTTTCAACCATACCCGTACAGTTCTATAAGGTGATTTATTTGAGAATAATACGAATAAAATAATATTTAAACGATATTACTTATCATCCGATACACTAATAACACCATCTTCACCGGGTATCAAAACAGCAGCATTTATCTCATCATTGCACCCTTCTAGTTTCGCTAATAGGGCCGGCTTTTTTGTTGTACAAAACTTATCATTTGTATTTGTTGCTGGTTTGATTTCTGCTGCCATTTTTCAATAATTAATTACAAATTTTGATCGGTTTATTATACAGCTTTTTTTTCGACAAATTTTTATGACAATCCAAGATAAACTAACAATTCTACCAACAAAATCCAACGAAAATCCCTAGATTTACGTCAACAACACCAATAATCAGGCGCAATTAAAATAACATAACACGATCAATGTGAAATGTGATAGAAAGAGAACGAGACATGTTTATATTTCGGTGATAGTTTGACGTTTATTTGTGAGGTTATGGGCGTTCAACAAAATGGATCCAACAAGAGAGCCGACTGTGAATCTGTTATGTTCCAAAGATTTCCATCCAGAAAAATGTAAATTCTCCATTGAAATAATTAAATTGTTGATAATATTCTAGTGATTTGTAGACGTACGTGATTTATCCCAAAGTTGTGTTGGTGGGCCGGAATTACGACGTCTACGTAAAAAGATCCAGGCTTTATCCGAAGAAACCAACAACAATTTGAAGAAGAATGTCTATCATAATTATATGCAATTCATCGATACGGCTAAAGAGATCTCTCGTAAGTCTTATTCAGTTCTATTGTTGATAAATCGTACTGTAAGCGCTGAATAAGTTTGTCTTTGCCAATATATATTGGAACGTTATCAGTAAAACACAGCTTTCGAATGAGAAAAATTTGAAAATTGTTGGACGTAATGGAAATATCAAACATTTTCCTGAAGGAGTATTATACCAGAAATCTCTTAAATATTTGTATGTGGCATTAATTCTCTTATATAAACGGATCCGGTATGATGAATGTTTAAGAAACGGTGTGTTTCTAATAATTTTCACCCTTTATTTTGCGTTATTTTCGGAATAAATGGAAATTATAAAAATCTTGGGGCTACTAAACATGAGAATCGATCTGGCAACGTTGCCGCCTACTGTCAAAATTTCAAACATTTTGAGGTTACGAAAATTAATTTGAATTTTCTTGAAAATAGAAAAAATGGCTTTTGAGCGTAAATTTGAGAAAAACAGCACTACAATTGAATGTTTGAGGGAAATGTTTGATGTTCGCCTTTTTTTTGACCAATTTTCCGACTTTTCAAAACCCTTGGGTTTATTCAAACCAGTCCATTGATGACTGATAATTTTTACAGATTTGGAGAGCGAAATGTATCAATTATCACATTTATTATCCGAACAGAAATCGTTATTGTCGTCGCTAGCAACGACATCGATTTTAGGCGACGAGACTTGTATCAAAACCGAAATAGAAACGAAAGATGCTAATAGTAACAATAACAATGCTAGTAAAGATGATGAACAAGAGAATAAGAATAAAATTGCTTCGATATTGGAGAAGGTTGAGAATTGTACCGAATTATTGGAAATCACTAATCGAAAATACTTATACGAAGGCGATTTATTAGAGATTGATCCAGTTGATAATAATATTATTAAAACAGTACACGCTTATCTATTTACAGATAGCTTCATGATTACTTGTCGTAATTCAAATAAGTAAGTCACCTAACATTTTCGGTTCTTTAGGGTAGTTCCTATAAAAAGCGCTCATACAAAAAAACTAATAGAGTACATTGCCATACTCCTTTTAGAGTTTAATCAAATGTGTAATGAGATTTTGCACATTTTTTTCCACTCTTTGAAGGTGCTCTTATCTCGTCCAAAATTGACTAAAAAGAAAATGTATTGTTTCTTACTACAATTAATTTTATTTATAGAACACGAATATTTTGGTGTTTTCAAGATATAACAAACAAGTTTTTTAAATGGAAATTATACAGGATGTCCCAGCTATGTGTTCCACCTCAAATATCTCGTTTGTTGGTGAATTGAAATGGAAAAATATCTAAAGAAATTAGACTACAATGTCTATACTTCAATTGATCGATACGATTTTCTTTCTAGCTATTTTGGAAATGCCAAAACGTCCTATAAGGTCTCGAAAATTCCTCAATATTAGGAAACCAATTACCTACAATGAATACTAACTTGATAACAAAATAATATTTCTTCTAAAAACTTCTCATTTGCTGTTCAAAAAATGAATAGGCTATTGATCCCAGAGAAGTTCTAATTTTTTTTTTTGAGCAGCAAATGAGAAGTTTTTTTCAAAAAAATATTATTTTCATATCAAATTCATTCACAGTATTAATTGTAGGTAATTGGTTTCCTAATATTGACTAATTTTCGAGAGCTATAAAGAAAATATTACCGGTCAATTGTAGTATAGACATTAAAGTGTAATTTCTTTAGATACTTTTCCATTTCACTTCACAAACAAACAAGATATTTGCGGTGGAACACTTAACTGGGACCTCCTGTATTTAACTTATTGCTCATTAGTTTGTTCATTTTTTTTCTGATCATAAAAATTATATTTGAAACTCTTCCGAGTGCCATAAATGAATTATTAGCCCGTGATTACTGTTATAAGATCGTATATTGGAAAAAGAAGGCAGTGGCGTAGCAAGGTGAGTGCAAGAGGGTCTACCATGACCCGGGCGCCTCTCATAGAGGGTCGCCAAATACTCTCCAACACAAATTTGAAGTGTATTTTAAATTAGTAATGACTGTAACATAGGGGCGCCAATAAAGTCTCGCGCCCTAGACTCCAGTTATGTTCGCTACGCCACTGAAAGAAGAGTCTGTTTTAATTTTAAAACCTGATTTTTTATTTCATATAAAAACGAGCTCAAATATTAGAAAAACGATTATTTCACTACCACTCAAAATGTTTATTATTCAACATTTAATTTTGCCGTTTCTGATAAATTTTATTTAAAAAAAACTGTCGAATAGTATACAATTTTACAGTAGAATAAAGTCAAGTTATTTTTCAACGAATTATATTATAAGACTTTAAAAACAAAAGAGCCCAATCATATAAAAAATAATTGAAACATTCAGTTTCATTTATTTTAACTCGACTGTTATAATTTCAATCAGCTACAGAGACACTTTTGCTTATCAGATCCAATAAATATATTGAGAATTTTATTGGTTAGGTGGCTCAACCTATTTTTATTTGAAAAAATTAAAAAATACACAGTTCAATGAGCAATAGCTTATTATTCTTTACA
Organism: Epicauta chinensis; assembly: GCA_021725515.1. Lineage (NCBI taxonomy): Eukaryota > Metazoa > Arthropoda > Insecta > Coleoptera > Meloidae > Epicauta > Epicauta chinensis. The sequence goes on from JAEDXX010000014.1 coordinate 1,368,080, forward strand.
AGATGTTATTTAAAAACAATTACAAGGCCAATAGTATTTATAAACAGTACAATCGAGAAAACTATTCTATCTGTAGGAAAAATAATTATTCTTATATAATTAACAGCAGATAGAATTTCTAAAGTTGTCTTCTTGAATATACTATTTATAAATACTATTGGCCTTGCAATTGTTTTTGAATAAAATGTTGTAAACAGTTGTAATAACAACATTAACATTGCAACCATCGTAAACAATTCTGACGTAGGCTTTTTTATCAATGGATAGGTCATTGATCTCAGAGAAGTTCTAATTTCTTTTCAGCAACAAATGAGATGCTTTTAAAAGAAAAAACATTATTTTTATATGAAATTAAAAATTCAAAAATTCATAATTTAAAAAAATAATTAATTAATATAAGCCTCAAGGAGATTTCTTAAAAGCTATCGAAAACAGGCCACTCTGTACATTGCTAAAACGCAATTTTTCTAGTCGCAGCTTGATGAAATACGTATTCGAAGTGATGTACGATTTGGGTAGTTTAGCAGTGGTTAATGTACGCGATATGGGCAACACGAAACATGCTTTTAAATTATTGATATTCCCCGATACACGAGTCTTCCAATGTACATCCAGTACAAATAAGAAAGAATGGTTGGATAAGTTTGATCAAGCGAAAAAAGCACGTTTAACACAAGACCAACAAAAAACAATTGTTGAGAAATCACCATCACGTGCTGCTTCAATCGATTCACCCAGTCTTAATCGTATGAAATTATACCATCGATTTTTATTAATTGATTAATTAATTAATTAAATTTGTAGCTTTCGAGGACTATGAAGAAGAGATTGGTACAATCCATGCTGAATGGTTTCTAGAAATACCGGAAGAATTAGATGTGTGTATAGCACAACGACATTTCGAAGATGCTTTAGTATTATTACAAAAATCGAAAGATTATATCAATAATCAACAACAATTAGATCAGATTTTGATTGATATACAACGGAAAATCGAACAGCGACGTAATAATTTGATTGATGTGTTGATTAAAGAATTGGAATTGAATCCGGATAAATCGTTACAAGGTGGCTTACGTGCGACACGACGTACAATACGTTTATTAAATCAATTGAATTGTTCCCAACAATCGTGTGAATTATTTTTGAAATTATGCAGCAGTATGTTGAAACAACAATGTAAACGTGTTAAACGTGAAGGCTCAACATTTACTTATATCAAATATCTATCGAGTGTTGTCTTTACAAATTTGTGTCATATGACTGAGGAATTCTTGAGAGCCTTCCAGAATTCGTCGACATGTTTATCAGCTTATATCGTTTGGATTAGTAGTGAATTGTCGTTGTTTATTGGACATTTTATTAAACAAGTATTTATGCCACAAACCAGTCTATCAACGATCACCGATTGTGTTGTTTTAATACGTGAACAATGCGAACGGGTCTGTACAATTAATTCTATATAAATTCGTGTATTTAAAACGATTTAATTCCACAGCTTTGTACGTACGGTGTTGATTTGTGTTATCAACTAAATGGTATGTTACGTACACCATTGATACAATCATTGAAGGATGCACGTGATAAATTCGTTGATTCAATTAAATTACGTTCAATTGAAGATAAATGGATACCAATGAATTTACGTACAAAAGTTAATTTAACCAAGTTCTTAAATGAATACACACAATTGGGTTTGAATCTTAATCATTTAATCAGTGGTGATGTTTGGTTACAATTAACTGCAAATACTTTATCATTTACGAAATTATATTTACAATTATTGGATGATTGTTTGAAATTGCAAACAATCGAATTATTATATGTGATCGATGATATTCTGTATGATGTTTTCGAGGCACAAATCAAACATATTGAACAATCGTTAAGGAATGAAAAATTGGGCGAGGTAAGTTACCAGAAATATTATGGGCATAAGGGGAAAATTGTCATTTCTGTACGAGTATAACAGACCAATTAGGTGTATTAGATTAGAGGTTATCAATCTTTTTTGTTTCGTGGACCCCTTAAAATCGTTACAGATTAAGAACTCCGATATTAGAGGAAAGTCCGACCATCGATTCCCTTTGGAGCTGCAGGCTCCTCCAGCACTACGGTCGAGCGGAGGCCTATCTAAATCTAACTGGCTCATCCCGCGGGGCTGCCTACTCCGGATGGAGTTTCTACCACAACCCTCAAACGGCAGTTGAATCCCGTCCCTGCGGCATAACGTAAAAAAATCAATATCTAAGCGAGTATTTTCGCGAACTCAACGAATTATGTTAAATGTGTCTCTTTCATCTGCCACCACTGTATAATCGGAAAATTTATAGAAATTTTTGCTGAAATATTGCAACCGTAAAAAATGTCTATCTTTTAATTTAAAGGCGTTTTTATGAAACACTAACAAAGATAGACCCATATTCCATATAAATATTAAAAGGAATCTCATAAATTTGTTAAATATAGCTCTATCTTTGTCTGAAAGATTCATTTGTAAAATTCTGTTAAATATTCATATACTCAGGACTCAGAAATGATTTCGTCCACCTCTGTTCTACTCTAAAATCTTGATAAATAATGATAGGTGCTTAGATGAAATGCCAGCTCTGTATACGTTTCTCTTTTTTTTCATCAACTATTTGATATTTCAAAATGTGAAAATTGTACATTTGCAGGAGACTGCCACAAGTTTTTCTTCAGTATAATTCTCACTTTTTATTTGTTCTCAGTGTCAGACTTGAAAAATTCTAAGCTCTCGGCAATTTTTATAGTAGATATTTTCTCCGATAAAATCCATTTAATTAAGAGGCGGATTTGCCACGGAACTAATGAAGCTTAAGATTCACGCCCTCTCACCCCCAAGTTGGGGTCAGTAGTGACCTAAAAGAAGGCCTTAAAATAATTAGTTGCAATTCCGCTTAGGTCTAGATCCGCCTCTGACTTAAGGGGGTCCTCTGGATTAACAGATTCAAAAAATCGAATTTGTTTTTTTTGTATAAATTGTTTCCTTAATGTGTCTAGAATGTGGAAGTAAAGTGATTTTTCGATATTCGAAGCCATTAAAAAGATACAGCATTTAGAAGGGATAGATGTTCGGAGCGTTGAGCGGAGCGTTTGAAACTTTAAACGCGTTTTTCTCAAAACCATGTTTTTCAAACTTTCCTCCATCATATCTCAAAAACGGCTTGGCCGATTTACTTCAAATTTATAGGGTCTACTCAGTACATATAGACGCATCGAGTGGACTATTATCATCCCAAAATTTTGAAAATTTCTATTTTTTTTTGTTTCAAAAACTTGACAAAAAATACATGAAATTCGAACATTTTTTTTGTTCCGAAGCCTGTCAAACATCCAATTTTCTAATTTTTTTTATCGTAGTCCACTCGACCACTATAACTTTAATTCTACTAAATATTTTTAGCTAAAAATTCAACTGTATGTTCTTGAAATATGTATAAATAACTGGTAAAAAGTTCAAAGTTCTATTTCTTCATTGGTCTTTATAAAAAAATCCCAAAGATTGCTCAAAAATCAGGACGTCAAACCAGAGGACCCCCTTAATTATTTATTCTTGGTAAAGAAGCTATTAAAGTACCTTTTGAATCAAGACGTGAACAGTTGCCTAAATACGACTTTTATGATTAAAAAATTTTCAAACTGCGCAGATTATCGCTAATAAAAAATGCTAGGTTTTATCATTCTATGGAACATAGTTTTGTCTTTATCTGTTGCATGTTAAAACTCTCTTATTGTTAGTATTGTCCAAACTGCTTTTGAAAAACAAATCTTTTGATTTATGTCTTGCAATGAAGAGTTCATTTTGGGAAACTTTCTCCTAATCAAAGTATTTTTGACGAAAAAGAAATATTTAAACCACCCCATTTCAATTCGGTTTGAAAATAAACCTAAAAATGATATGTCTTCTGTGTCCTTTAACCGTTTGAGTTTCAGGAGAATTACAAAAATTTGGTCTGAAGAGCGCGATCGCGCTATTTGGGACTCAAACGATTAAGGGAGTTGGTTTCATTAGTGTAAAACAGTGTTTCCCAAACTTTCGACAAATGTTTACCCCTTCTATGATTTTCATAACACTGCGTACACCTCGTCAAAAAAAATGCATATAGTTTAATAATAATAATAATAATAAGTCGCTGGTTGCACCAGGTGCAGCAAAAGCCCGGAGCCACATGTACCCCTTAAAACTCTTCGCGTACCCCAGGGGGTACGCATACCACACTTTGGGAAACACTGGTGTAAAACAATTGGAATAACAATGGACTTTAACCGGTCCAAATACCTGAAAACGCCAAACAATTTAAGAATTGCTGTTTACTTCCCAGTTTTTTATAACACGATTTCATTAGTGTCGAATTAGAAACAATCTGGGATTTTTCTGTACTTGCTTAACACGCATCACGATAGCTAAACTCCACTAGAAGTAAGACATTTCTGTGACCAAGAAATTGAGCATTAATTAATAAAAATTCTCATAAAAATTGGGGGGGCCCCTAATAACTGCTAACTTGGGCTTTTGGGCTTCATACAACTTGTTTGCGCCACTTGCTGTTAGTAAATAACTTTTTTTATTGATTTTCCAGCAACGTCAATTCATGTCGAAAAATGCCGAATTTCTGTTATCAACACTGATCGAATTAAGTCAGAAGAAATATAAGGAAGTTAACAATTTTGAATGTCGTTCCTTAGAAAAATTACAAAAAGAATACCAGGCTGTCACCAAAGGTATAACACCAACAACACGTAATATCACAAAGAAATATTCATCTGAATTTCTATAAATAACTAATTTATTCTAAATTAATATAATAATGTTTATAATAAATAAAACTAAAAAAAAAATTAATGATTATTCTCGATTGTTGTGGATACTGTTGTTTCGTTCTCTTGTTGTTGTTGCTGATGTTGTTGTTCAGTCTTTAAACGTTTCTTTGCACGTATATCGGCCATTGTTTGTTCAATCGATCGTACATCTTTCTTGTTCTCGCTAGGAACTGAAATTTCCCATTAATTACTATCGCCCACAAAAAAACAATTGATATAAAGAAACCTACCAAAACCGTAAGTTTTATTGGTTTCAGTTTTTCGGGCAGCCTCCAATGCGGCTTCTTGGCCAATCAAATGTGCATATTTGTCTTTATAATTCGAATTCGGGACGAATTTCTCCGGTTTACGTTTGGCTTCTTTTACTTCCGCCAATTTCTCCAGCTTTTCCAAATTTCTCTAAAATTATAAACAATTTAATCAATTATTCGATGAAATTGTTACTAATTGTCACTTTTTCCATCAATTGTTGTTTGATTTGCTCATTCCACGGATCACCACGACGTCTTGCTGCCAATTCGTCTTCACAAGGTGGATTCTCTTTACGATATACTCGAACGTAACGATCCACACCGTCGATGCCGAACGCGTACGACAATAATCCCGCATTTTCTGCAGCTTCATGACTTTAACCAACAAAACAATTACATTATTACAATAATAATATCAATAAAACGCAACTTACACAATACTCCGATAGATGTGATCCATTGGCTCGAATTTCAGCATAATATTTGCTGCATTTTTGAAATACTGCTCCAATTTCGTTTCGACACGTTGTTTGAAACGGTCCAACTTCTCCTTTTCGGCTGCTTGTCGCCGTTCAATCTCCTCTTTACGTTCTGCAAATTTACTAATAATTTAAATGCAAACATTGAGGTTATGTCGGTTGATTACTTTTAATTAATACTCGTTCTTTCTCACTCAAACTGGGTGGTTTATCCATCGAACTCATAATTGAACCTAACAGATCCATTTTTATAGTAAATATTAATTAAAAATTGCTAAAAATCAACAATTATCGACTTTAAATAGTCGACACGTGACGTCACAAAGTTGCGATTAATTTGGGGATTTTCTTGTGGAAAATGTGGCGAAACTGTTAAATACGCGCGGTATTCAAATTTAATATCAATTCTTCCACAATTTCCAGCTTATTTTATTCGATTTATACAAAGAGAATCCACAAGATCATATCAATAACACAATTTATTATCAATTTTTTTAGAATTTTCTTTAATTATTGCAGTACTATTTTAGGTTAGATTTGTATTTTGAGGTTATGTTCGTATTTCAAAACGAAAATGTTCTGTTCACGAATTTCTAGCAAAATTCGCCCTTTAAATCGTTACATTTATCCAGCACTGAATTGTATCAGGAGTGGTTCGAATTCGTCGAAAACTACAGATAAAAATGAGCCCCAAAAGACAGTTGGTGATCAGACAAAATTAGGCGATTTCACCAGTAAATATCAAGTGTTTCGCGATCAAGATTCTGAGGTGATTCTTGATCTTTATGAGGAACGTAACAAATACGGTGAACTACTTGACGATGGGGATGGTGGTGAGGTCCAAGAAGATCCCTTTGAAGGCCTAAATCTCGAACGTAACAATTTCCGAAAATTGTACAAATTCTTATTAAATCTCTAATTATTCAGGTGGTTTAACTGGTGTTTACGATATTGAAGATCTCGTTGACGTGTTGAAACGTGAGAATGCTGAAGATATTTGTGTTATATCAGTACCAAAACAGATTGACTATGTTGATTATATTTGTATTGTAAATGGGAAGTCATTTCGGCATATGCAAGCTATTGGCCAGTTTGTACGGCGTGTATATAAAAAGAAAATGTACGAAAGTGACATTATACCAAAATTGGAGGGTGAAAATTCCAAAGATTGGATGGCTATTGATTTAGGCAATATAGCTTTGCATATATTTTCGAGGAATGCTAGAAGCTTATACGATTTAGATACGTTATGGTCTGTAGGTCCACAATACGATCCTGAATTCAATAAAAAGGATCCTATTGCGGAAATGTTAGAGAAACATTCATTGTACTTAAAAGACCTGGAACCGGCCTCGTAGATATACACAAGTTTTTATGTAAATAAACGATTTATTTATATTAATAGGAGACTAAATAATTAATGATTATGTTTAATTACTCAAATAGCGTTCGAATTATTATTTAGAAATTGAAAATTACCGCCTATGCGATAGATATGAAGTTGCAACTGTCTGTTGGTACACCTACATCACTATCTTCACACAGATCTTTAAAATATTAATTAATCTCGCCCATTTCTAATAAATGATAAAGTGTACTTTCAATCAAAAAACATCCCCTTTATTAATTTTTTTTCATAAATTATGATCTTTATCGGAGTAGTTACTCAATAATATGAAATTAGAATTTTAAATTCAAATTACGCGCGTTTTACAACACCGTGAAGTTGGATATTATTTTTACGAAAAAAGTAATATTTACTAATTTTAATACTAATTATATTCGTTTTTCATTAATGTCGCTGGAAAAAATTTAATTTTTGTGGCTAAAAAACATGATTTAGTTTGAAAAACTTCTATAAATTCTAGGGATTTTGTCAACAGTTGGTAGTTATGGAAAAATGACAGCTTTTTTGCGCCAACTTCACGGCGAAGAGGTCGCTTGTTCTTTTCCGTGAAATCTGTCGTGTTTGACAGCCGAAAATATATTAATCTGGTAAGTTTTCTAATAAAAATTATTAATTTTTCTCATAAAAACTAATAAATCCGTTAATTGATTCTATAATTTTATAAATTTCAGTAGAAAATGGGTCGTTACGCTCGCGAACCGGACAATGCGGCAAAGTCCTGCAAAGCACGTGGCTCTAACCTACGAGTCCATTTCAAAAACACTTGTGAAACAGCGAATGCTATCAAAAAGATGCCATTAAAACGTGCTGTTGCCTATTTGAAGAACGTTCTGGCACATAAAGAATGTGTACCATTCAGACGGTTCAATGGTGGTGTGGGCCGTTGTGCTCAAGCCAAACAATTCGGCACAACACAAGGTAGATGGCCAAAGAAATCAGCTGAATTCTTATTGCAATTGTTGCGTAATGCCGAAAGTAATGCTGATTATAGTGGTTTGGATGTGGATCGTTTAGTTGTTGAACATATCCAAGTGAATCGTGCTGCTTGTTTACGTCGACGTACGTACAGAGCACACGGTAGAATAAATCCGTACATGTCGTCACCGTGTCATATTGAATTGTGGTTAACAGAAGCTGAAAGTACACCGGAAGCACCCAAGAAAGTTGGTAAGAAACCAGGTGCTAAGAAGACGAAGAAAGAGAAGACTGCAGTAGCTGCTGCACATTAAAAGAATTTTATTTGTATTTGATTTATTATAAACAAAAAACAAAGGAAATACAACTTTTCTTAGATTAATTAGTTTATTTCATTCTTATAACCTGTTAAATAGTAATATAACAACCTAGAATTCTCTTTTACTGCCATACTATAGAAGAGAATATCTGATAACATGTCGAAATTTTCAAAACTTGCAACATTATCGAATATAAAAACGTTGATGTAGAATTTGAATAACAGAAAATGGAAAAATAACCAGTCGTTTATGTAGTCCTTTAAGCTTTCTCCGACTTTTAAGATTCTGGTTTCAAGAGAAAAGTCATTTTCTTTGATTTTATTGTAATTACACGGCGTCTGAAACAATACAAAAATTCAATTACAAGACTATTATCCAAAGCTGGAATACCCTATTTAAAAAGTGTACCACCGACTTCTTCAAGTGTGATTTAAAATTTTCGCGCCATAGACTTGGGGACTGAGGGTAATTATCATGAAGGAAAAATTAAAAAAAAGAACTACAAACAGTATAGTTGAAGACTATGAGGCTCACTTTTGAACGGGTGCCGGAACCTCATTATAGTAAATCAGCCCGTGGTTGGCTCTAATGTAAATGGAGCTAGCGCAAGCACCACGTCTATTCTATTCTAGTCAACACAAGACTTATTGAATGAAAGAGAATAAACAACCTTTCATGAAATAGCAGGTTTATGTCGGCAACGAAGGAGCTCCAAATTGCGCCTAAGTCTCCTATTCTCAGCCTATTTGTGAACTGCTACAAGGAAGTACTACGTAATATTCTCGTCCATTCTGTGTACGTATTTTTCGTTCAAGTCCAATATCAAATAACCGAGGGAGATTTGAAACTTTAGCTACCGAAATGTATTACTGTAAAAGTACTAATTTTGTCTTTTTTTTAGTACGAAAAGATGCGAATTACAATTTTGCATCTAGCTCAATCGTTTAGAACTACATAACGACGTAAGAAGAAGGCATCTTGTATCTCCGTCTGACGCAGGAAGCCGGCCGGATTCCTGCATCCGGATACAGTGAATAAAGACGCTAAGTATCTTCTTATTACGTCAAGTCATTGGTAATTTTGAAGTGATCCGTCTCTGCATATTCATTTTTTTTTACCACCAAATATTCCCTTAGATAATTTGCCACATACAATTGGAAATGGTTGAACATAATTTGTACTAATAAAAAATTATCAAAGTACTACTTTAGATTATTTTTCAAGATATCTACAAGTAGCTTTTTTTACTACCACATATATATTACTTTAGACGATTGCCAACAAACGATTGGAGATTATCCTTTTTTTACTCATCATCTAATTTAGAACACAGACGCAAACATTAACATATGTCTGAACATTTCTTGGACGCATAATAAGCCAATAATAAACCCCCCATGTAGCTAGATCTTTGTCCGATTCGGTAATTTGCCCTTATCTCTAAGAGAAATGTGTATGTTCCCCGTTCAGAACACAAGCAATTGCTTGACACATATTAATAGTTGTCAGAGTTCTTCTTCAAAAGATATGATTTATGTCACTTGCCACTATAAACTGTGAGCTTTTGGTGTGAAGTTCTAGTAAATCAACGGAGCTAAAATTCAAATATCAACAGGAAAAACTAAAAAAACGAAACACTTGCCTTCTCATAGAAAAACCTGCTGAAAAGTTGAACCTCTATACCAGTGATTCTCAACCTTTTTTTTTGTTGTGGTACACTTTCAACATTTTCAAAATTTGACGGCACACAAAAGTCCCGCGGCACAGTAATTGAGAATCACTGCTCTAGTGTTTTGCAAATAATTCTCTATAGCTTTGCAGAGAATTTTCTACAAATGTTTTGGAAACAATTCTCTATAGCTTTGCAGATAATTCTCTATAGCTCTACAGACAATTCTCTATAGCTTTGCAGAGAATTCTCTATAGCTTTGCAGACAATTCTCTAGTGTTTTGCAAACACTTTTCTGGAGTTTTGTAAACAATTCTCTGGTGTTTTGCAAACAAATCTCTAGAGTTTATAGAGACAATTCGCTATAGAAGTGATTCTCAACCTTTTCTTTCCGGTACACTTTCAACATTTTCAAAATTTGGCGGCACACTAACAATAAAATAAGCTTAAAAATAAATAAAAATAATTTGCATTTCTAAAATTTGGCGGTACACAAAAGTGCCGCGGCACAGTGGTTGATAATCACTGTTCTATACAGAAATCAAGTTAAATCGCGCTTAGCTGGCGAAGAAAGAGAACAGAGATAAAAAAGATTGTTACCGAACCCATTCTTTAATAATTCAATAAAACGCACAAAACTCAGTTCCCAATGTAATTTTTTAAGAAATCAGGGAACTAGTAGTTTTAGACTTTAGCCGCCGTCAGTTCACGGGTCGATAATTTTTTGAATATTTTCTGCCTCATCGACTGACGGCTAACAGCCGAAACAACTCCTACGGATCCCTAAAAAATTACATTAAAAACAGCGCTTTTTGCATTTTTGTAGTAAATTCCCGATGTTGAACTACCCCCAAAACCAGCAATATTGTGGAAATGCAAAAAGTAGACTTTTTGGCCTGTTTGTTTCTCCTGTGTGTCCTGCTCAAATTCATTTGCATCAAAAAATAAACGTAGACATTCAAGGGATTGATGCCTTTGCAAAACTTGTTCGAATTAATAAAGGAAGGATATCAGCTCCAAGATGGAGCAAGGCAAATTCTAGTCTCCTGACAAATTCCTATAGAGCGCATTGGCCACAGCCGTTGTACCTGCATAGTCCATCTTTTCTTTTGAAGCGTTTTCCTTTACAAATAGTGCCCCAATGTAGAGAAGCAGTGGACAGTTGAACTGCTACTGTGACGTCGCGACGTTACGGCGAAAAAACATGTGCCTAGTTGTACCGTATTTCTATGAAATTCTCGCCGCTCTCTCTCACTCTTTAAAAAGCGGCTCGTCAGGGACAACAAACTGATGATTCTCCCATAGAAAATTTAAAAGAAAAGATTTTTGACAAAAATAAATTTAAAAAAAACTTTAAAATTATGAACACATTTTTGTTGATTTATTCTACGTGTCTTTTCTTATAAATTTATGTAAATACATGGATTAAAATTGAACTACGCCCATGGTACATTTCGAGTGTTGTAAATCTCGCCAAATGAGCTTCAATCCACCCTTTAAATATAACTTCCAAGCAAATGGGGCATGATTACAAGACCAACTACAGGAGAATCGGGTTTTCCAGCTTACATAAATCAATCTTACCTGTATTAAAATGAATGCAATCGAACATAGAAATAAACGCAAACAATATAGCAACTTCATCGAGGCTACGTTGGTTTCAACTGATAATATGCAATACCTACACAATGTTGACAAGATAATACACAATTAAGATTTATTTATTCAATCGTTTTTTTTTTTGATAAATTAAAACAACAATAATTACAAAACAAAACAATTAATTTCGCAATGTTTTCAGAATGTTATTAATAATTTCAATTGATTCCAAATGTAATGGATTGTTCTTATCTAATTGTTGTGATAGATTCATAACACAATTACTAAACATATCTAATTCGGGTGTACTATTCTGCAACCAAACTCTTGGCAATATTAAACTAATTAAACTAACTTTTGCTACAGCATCGGTCAATAAACAAAACTTGATCGCACTCAATAGATAACGATTCAATAACGATTTTAAAGCTAATTCTTTTAAGATTTTATCGTTCAATATGCCCTGCCAACTGGTGATATTCTTCAATAATTTCAAACCGCTAGCAAATTGCCGTTGAAAGAACGTTGAACGACTCTCAATCAATTTCGGCGTTAACGGTATAAACACATCATGTTCTAACGATAATTTCATCTTATGCAAAATAGCATTAAATAGATTATTTAATGTTTTACTACCCGGATTTAGTGTGGGAAATTTCCGTATATACCGTTGAATAATGCCGATCAAACGTAACGTTTGCGAATTCGATAATGGATCCCAACATTTATCAACTAATTGCGTTAATTTCGGTAAAATCACTTTCTCTACAATCACCGGTAATAGATTCAAATCGGGATCTTGTGCCAGACTTGTTTCCGTTTCATTATCATGTAAACCGTATAATGCTAACGTACGATACCAATCTAATTTCTCAATATCGACACTATCATTTAATGGATCCCAAAATATTAAATCTAAACGTATCAATGGACTTATCACTTTCGGTAAACATAATGTAGCGTACGCTTCATTATACGATGTCAAATCTGTATCACGCCACTCTTCGAATTTTATCAAAATATTCTCAATTGTCGAATAATCTTCAACCACATCATTAAATACCTGTTGGATTTCGGAGACGATCTGTTCGCGTTCTTTATCCAAATTCAATAAGTCCTGTTGCGAAATCTCATCATCACTTGACATGCCTTCAACATGCTTCGGCTGGCTGCACAATTCACGGGCCCGTCGTCGCCGTGTACGTCTACCTTCACGTTCTGCAGCACGACGCACCTTCTCCTCATCTTCCGGTGTTTTATTCAGTATTGTAGATGGTTGTTGTTTGTGATTTGTAGCTTCTTCGGCTTGATCGCGCACATCTTGTCGACGCCGTTCAATCAACCATTCGGAACGTTTCGTCAACTGGTCCATGGCGCGTTGTTCTAGATTCGTTATCAAACCGATTTTCTCATCTAAACATTCAACCAGATCCGTCATATAACCGCGTAATTCTTGATAGAATTTGAATCGTTCCGCAGCGACCGGTGCTCTAGTTTTCAACTCTTCTAAATCTTTGGTGATTTGTTCGATTTCTTCTTCGATTTTCACTAATTTCCGTGTGTTCGTTTCACGTGAATTACACACGTTCTCGTAATGTTCCCGTAGTTTACTGGCGATCATTTCGGGTGTACGTGGTACGCCGGGATCGATCGCTTGGATCGGTGGTTGATTCACTTGATTCATTTCGACATGTTGTTGCATAAAATCGGTATAAATTAATTCGGATGGTGCTAAACTGCTGGCACCAGTTACACCTTTTCGTATCTGTTGATGTTCCCATTCATCATCGATTTCTTGATCGGAATCTTGAGCTGCTAAGAATTGTTCACGGCGACGTTCTTGATCACGCAACGCCAAATTCACATCCATATCGATACGTTCATCATCACTACCATCATTGTCGTCATCGCGTAATAACCGTCCCTTATCCTCGGGCTCTTCTTGTTCCTCCACCGGTATATAGTCGCCCATTTCACGGGCACGTTGGCGACGTTTTCGGGCTGCATGTATCATTGCCGCATCCGGTATGTATCCCGATTCTAGGACACGTTTGAAATTATCGGGTTTTGAGAATTTATGTGTACCGGTTGTTTCGTCTTCATCTTCTGATGATAGATCGTTTTTGCCAGCACATAGAGCATCTCGACCGCTTAGAATTAACGGTTGTTGCTGTTGCTGCTGTTGTTGTTCTTGTTGCTGTTGTTGGGGTGTTTTATGATTTGAATTTACAACTAACACTAAATCATCAGTAATAATTTCCGTTTTCTTATCTCTATTATCATTATTGTTATTGTTACTGCTATTTTTCTCTTCTTTCTCGACTTTTAGTTGTGGCGGTTGCTGTTGCTGTTGGAGCTCTTTCTTCTTCTGCCGTTCACGTTCGTACATCTTCATCACTTTTTTACTATGCGACGACTTTTTGATTTGGAATACTTCACCTTCATCTTCTTCAGTTTCGAAACTTAGTAGGGTCTGTTTTGGTTTTGAGTGTTTCGATTTCTTTTTTGACGATTCGTTTTTTTGAATCGGTACAGCATCTTGGGCTTCCACCGGTTTTTCACCATCGTCATCATCATCGGTGGTTTCGGTTAGTATGCGTCGTTGGATTGTCTTTTTCGGTTTACGAAATAGAGACATTGCGTTTTTTTGTTTGAAAGTGTCACCAAAACTTAACCTCAAATTCAAACGAAACGAAACGTCAAACGTTTGTGTGGTTAAGGTTACGTCAACTGCGTTCAGAAATACGAAAGACACGCCACGTGTGTGATGCGTTCAATCTCTTTAGTTGAATAATTGACTATTTCCAATGCATAATAATGCAGAGAATCAAATGAAAACAGTCGATTTAGATGAAACTTCCACGTTTCTTCTTTACAAGCTGTATGTGGAGTATTTTTTTTGGAATGGTCCTGACTCAAATTTTTCCCTGAGTCTGCATCAAGTGAACCGATATTTAAGAACCGTTTCTATTTATAGGTTTTCCACAATTTTGTAATTTGCACGTTCGTTCATATTTGTCGATTGATTTACTAACTACCTCTTATCTCATTTTATAATATAAACGTGTATTTTTGTAATTTAAGGCTCTGTCATTAACGCAATAAATTGTTTATCAAGGTTTAAATTTGTAGGTTATCTAAGAAAATGAAAAAGTATGCTATTATTTGTAAATAATTAAAAGTGAACATATTATACAATTCTATCCAACTTATTTTTGATTCTGTTGCAGAAAGTACTCAGAGTCGGACCGAAGCTTAATTGCGCCCGGCTCAAAGAAGAGATTATTGAAACACCTCTTCTATAGGTGTTTCGAGTTTTCAGAGGAGTTTCATGAGAGAAAAAAAAGGGTCTTAGTAGTAGTAGCTATAGCTTCAGACCTTCTTAGCTCCAGATCCGCACCTAGTAGATTCTTTCATTCCCAAACAAATCTATAATTCATTCATCCACTTCTTTTGTTGACAAATATTTGGGGCTGTATATTAGAAGTAGATCTTTTTAGAGCGAGCAGTTATCCGACTTCATACGCATCAATTAGATTTGGTTTTGGACAATAAAAAATGCTCTGCCTTCCAATGGTGTATCGTCTTTTATATATAGATTGAATCGTTTTGAAGATCGCAAAAAAAGACGTGACTTAAGTCATTTTAAGTTTCTCATCTAGCGACTGCATTTTCGTACAAACTGTTAATAGCGTGTGCTTTCGAACCAGGTGTTTGCGGTTGGATCTCCGACGCTATTAAAACATATTCGTTTGATTCTCTTTTTTCAATTTTCATATTTAGCCACAAACATTTAAATAAGTAACATTTTATGTTATGAATATGCACCATTGGCATAGTTATTTTTTAATGCATGTATTTACATAGATTTATAAGAAAAGACACCTAGAACAAATCAACAAAAATGTGTTCATAATTTTTAAGTTGTTTTTTAATTTATTTTTTAAAATTTTCTGTTAGAATCATCAGTTTGTTGTCTCTGACGAGCCGCTTTTAAAGAATGAGTGAGTACAACTAGGCACTTTTTTTTTCGCCGTAACGTCACGACATCACGGTAGTAGTTCAACTGGTCCACTGCTTCTCTACGTTCGGACACTGTTTGTAAAGAAAAACGTTTCACAAGAAAAGATAGACTATGTAAGTACAACAGCTATAGCCAATACCCTCTATATGAATTTGTCAGGAGACTAGAATTTGACTTGCTCCATCTTGGAGTTGATATCCGCCCATATTAAAAATTACAAAAGAAAACGATTCTTTACCAACCAGACAAAACTATCTAATAAATGAACATTGAAATGAAAAATCAGTTCTGATTTCTCATTTCAATGTTCATTTATTAGATAGTTTTGTCTGGTTGGTAAAGAATGAATGAAGCCGTTTATGAAAAATTGATTTTTGAAAGAAAGAACCTCAGGCATGGAAAGACCCATACGTTACGTCACCGGTCTCGAATGGGCCAATTTTTCATTATTTAAACTATTATTCAAGGTCTGAAGGGCTAATTAACGGTTTTTTTAAACTTTAATCGCTCTTAAAATTAAACTCAAGTCTCACATTTGCAATCTCAAGGGCGATCCATCACTAACTAGTTAGGGCAGCTGTGCATCATTCATTCACGTGACACATTTGTAAACCTATGCGACGCGTAGTTTGAGAAACACTGCTTTAGATGACTTATTTTATTGATAACCACTACAAAACATATTTTGTTCTAGTTTTTATTTTTTATAAACACCACTCTTATACAGCATTGGCATGTTCTGAAAGCATCTAAGGTATAAACTACCCTTAAACAAGGATCAGAAAAACAGTTTATTTCTAACGACTTTATGCTTTTAAATCAAATGTAATTGTATATTTCCCATGTTTAGATAGAATGCCGTCTCTGTATATTATATATGAGAAATTAGCTGGAAACGGACTTTATTTATTAATATACAGTACTGGCATCTGATGACACAAGTCCACAAACCTTCTAGTACTACGTTGTAAAGTTTTCTATCTGTATCTAATACATTTGTTCGTCTATATATCCACATTGGCTTGCCAAAAAGATTATTAATTACCATAAAAAAGAAAAAAATCCGTATGGTAGACTATGTCGCTGTTTGTCAGACACAATTTAACCTTTTTAGTGCCGAACGAAAAAGAAGGTCTATGCGAAGATAACCGGACGATCTGGTGAATTTACTAGGGTTTGAGAAAAAGCTCATAAAAATACCAAACTAAAAATGATATTTACATAGTACAAAAAGCAACGTATTAAGAACAAAATAGAGAATAGAGCTATGACACTAGTTTTTGAGTATTCATTAAAAATCATACAAATTTAAGTTCTTTCTTACAAAACGTATTTGCACATAAGAATTGTTTTTGAACAACTATTAGATACTGTTTAAATAATAAAAATAAATAGTAAACGGGTAACAAGGAAGATCTCGAATGCACCACTTATAATTTGCTCTTATAATAGTCGAGAATAGTTAGTAAGAGCGGAGGTTTTTGTACGATTACATCTCTCAAAGCGAATCACTTTTTACTATTACATTCCTAAACGGATATGATCGAGTGTTTCCTTGAGCATATGTTTTCAGAGCCGCTAGGATCTCAAACATCGCCAAATGGTTCCGAGAGGCTTTTTTTTGGCAACAATTAAAGCGTCATTCACATCCACTTAACGTAACATAACTTAGCGTAAAAAACATGGAAAACGTGGTCTGTTAAGTAGACCGTTCGCATCCATATATAATTTAGTAACTTAATGTTTGATCATGCGCATTGCAACTATTAAATTATGTGTACGCAAGTGAAACAACATGCTAGTGCTATGCCGTTTTGGAAGCTATTTGATTGGCTTACGTTACTAACATTAGTGAAACAGCATGATAGTGCTATATCGTTTTAGAAATCACTTGATTGGCTTACTTAAGAAAATTACTATAAAGTTGAATATAAACCAACTTTACGTTACGTTAAATAGAACAAGTTTCCAGTACGTTACCACGTTACTTTCGAATGTGAACGCCGACATTTACCCCCATGTGGTTTAACTTTTTCTTACGTTAAGTTATGTTACGTTAAGTGGATGTGAATGACTTTCTGAAACGCAAAGACACATTTCAGACACCCCCAATTGTTCACAGAATCGATTTATGAACGCACCCCTGATTGTGGCTAAGGTACAATTAGTTGCAAGAAATTTGTAAGGTTATGTAACCTAAATAAAAAAAATTGGATAACTTCATAAGAAAATCTTTGCTTGAATTATTAAAAAAAACATATTATTTTGGAAAAAAAATCGTTACATTAAAACGTATGATTTGTTATTAGGTTATGTAATGAATTTCACTACAAGAGAAATACTTTAATTAATCAAGTAAAAATAATGAGGTTGTTTACTTGGAAAATTTACTGAGTTGTAGAGGGGAGAACTAGTCGTGAATAACATAGCTTAAAACGTTGTAGGTCATTTCTGTACATTATCAAATACTTTCACAGTTATACGTTTAAAATTGACGCTATCATAGGTAGTAGTATTGGGAAATTTGTTCGAAAAAATGGCTCCACAAAAAAAGACCGAACAGAAACAAAAAGGACTTATTAAAACATACCTTATCGCCTACAACTTTATCGAAACTCTTGGGTAATTGTTTAATTTATATTAACTTTAATAATATTCAAATTAGAAGCCAAAGTCTATCATGGTAATTTTCCAGGTGGTCGTATCTATTATATCAATTAATCAGTTACTATTTATATCCAACACAAAAGACACTGTATGATACAGTAAAATGTTCGTTGATGATTTTCCAAAATGCCGCCGTTTTAGAGGTAGTTCATGCAGCCACAAGAATCGTCCCATCCAACCCTGTTATAACAGCCGTACAGGTGGCCTCACGAGTTTTTGTAGTTTGTGGTATTTTATTGGTGACACAAGCGGCACGCGACACTGTCGGTCTACCGTTGGCCCTTCTAGCATGGTCGATAACTGAAGTTATACGTTATGCAAATTATACATTCGATTTGTTAGAAATCAAACCGTATTTTATTGCATGGTTGAGGTATGCAGGCTGAATCAGCAAAAAAAACAACAGACAATGCAGTTCAAAGGTTAAATTGTTTGAATTTTACAGGTATACACTGTTTATTGTTTTGTATCCTATGGGCATTACCGGTGAATTATTATGTATTTATGCGGCACAGAACGAAATCAGTGTCACTAAAAGGTTCACAATTGAAATGCCGAATTCTTTGAATTTTACGTTTAATTATCAGTTGCTGCTGTGGTTGGTGATGTTCTCGTATATACCATGTACGTAATTTTTCTTTGTGAAGAATTTTAGTATAATTGTAATTTTCTAGTCTTTCCCCGCCTTTATGTCCACATGTTTGCGCAAAGGATTCGAGTATTAGGCCGTTATAATCAACCAAAAAAGGATTAAATCTGTTTATAAAACATTTAATTTTGTTATTCTGGTATTTGGTATAAAAAAGAAAGTGGGATTAATTGTTAAGTGCCCGTTGGATTTTCCTCGATTGTCGACTTCTCGACTCATTCAAAGCCCTCTCTAATTCCTCGGTTATATGTAATAAATTCGTTATATCAGTTTGTAGAAATTTCTGTTGTTTCTCATAGCCGCTACCATCCGATTTCAATGTTTTCAAACCCAAATCGAACGTAATCAATGGTGTTACTTGATGTAATAATGCCCGTGATGCTACTTGTATTTCAAAACGCCATTCAATATTATCGTAGTGTAGATCGTTTACATTTAATTTCGTTAAAATTTGTAAAATTTCCCGTTTTTTCGATTCATAAAATTTACTTAAAATCTGTTGTTGTTCTTGATTGAAGTTCAATGCAAGAATTGAATCACGAAAGTCGATATCGTTCAATTGATGTTTACAACTTAATAATAATAAATTAACAAGTCCGTAAATACAATTTTGAACATCGTCACTTTGTATATTTAATTTATCAGCAGCGGTTGAGTACAATTTCAAATTTGGACCATTTTGTAAGAAATCAATGGCTAATTTACAAAAATCAACCACAACTAAAAACAATTAATAAAAAAAAAATTAATTACGTTTTGGTTGTTATACAATTTTTAACTACCTTGTGGTGATTGATTTGTTAATAAATTTAAATGTTTTTTATGTTCAGTTGTTAATGTAATTAACATTTTTGAGGTTATAAAAATGTGACGTGTGCCTTTAGCGACATCTCTAATTGCCCAACAGCAACAACTAAGTTGTAATCGATAATATAGGGATCGCTACAAAACCGGTATATACAGAGTAGACAAATGAAATGATTACATAGGAAGAATTTGGTTCTACTCACTGATAAATTTCTTACATGATCCAAAAGGGATAGAAAGTAAAAAAAATAGATATTAAAACGTAGTTGTAAATCCCATCAACAGTTACATCCTCTTCTTTGGAATAATTACCTTCACCTGATATTTAATTTAATATTTAACTCTACTCAAACAACGCGCTTTTACGCTTCACGTATTTCTGAACGATTAAACTGGTGAATATAGCAACCATAAAACGTATAAATAGTGTGTCGTGTATACTGTATATTATACAGTGATGGCACTAATGCAAGATCTTATCTAGCGCCCTAGTTATTGATTAAAAAAAAATTAGTTTGTTCTGCCCATATTTCCAAGCGCTCTTATGCTTTGCATGAGTAGCTTAATGCCTTCCACCGACTCTGATAGTATCGTAGCATTTGCAACATTTCATCCTTGTAATGTTGTCATTTAAAAAAATGCATATAATTACTCTACAAATAACATAATACAAATAATATAATTTTCTGTTTATAAATGGCCATCACGAACTCGAACTTGAGTAATAACTCAAGAGCTACCCATTAGGGTAGGTCTTGAAGGAGT
Source organism: Epicauta chinensis (assembly GCA_021725515.1). Taxonomy (NCBI): domain Eukaryota; kingdom Metazoa; phylum Arthropoda; class Insecta; order Coleoptera; family Meloidae; genus Epicauta; species Epicauta chinensis. The sequence goes on from JAEDXX010000014.1 coordinate 1,388,478, forward strand.
GTTAATTTAGTGCCCCCAAAGTTAACGGCCAGACCCCGAAGTTGGTATTACAGCTGCCATAACGCTGTTCAAGTGTAAACTTAGTAGAGACGTGTGTTCGTGTGTAGCAGACAGAAGCAACAGTATTTTTTTGGGTTTGGTTTAAAACGGCACAGTTTGAAATGCTTTTCTGGGGCGCCGAGTACTTTAGTTAATGATTGCAACGTTTGAAAGCGGCAATCGACAATAAAATAGTGGAAAAAAGACACTCACAATTTACACGCAGATCAACTGTGACACAAATAGAAAAAAAAACAATTAAAATTATACAAAGACTGTAATTGAAGTAAATTACCGTTTTCATTGCAATCCTGAAGGCGGTCGCCTTGGATGTGAAAAGCACTGGCACAACACTGAACACAATTCATACAAAACTATAATTAATTACGAATAATTAGAAAAACACATTTTAAAACGATCTCAACACTGAAATAAAACTGACACGGCGATGGACAAATCTAGATAGGGTGTTAAGTAATTTTCGTTTGTTCGTTTCTTATCAATAACTAAAGCAAAATTTCAACGCCTAATCTAATCTTCTTAACAAAAAATATGTAAAGATACGTTTAAAATATAGTGTTGCAAAAAGTGATGAAAATATGAATTGCGTAGACTACCTTTAATAAAGTGAGCCGTTTCAGGGATGGAAATTCGGAAGCCTAGAGTATAGACTGGGATTTCTAATGCAGTTGTTTGTATTCTTTAACGCCATTTTGATTTTAATGTAATACTAGACTAGCGAAGATTTAATTTTACTGCAACAACTTTTATTTAATTAAAACTCTTTTGGACTTTCATTATCTTATTTTTTTATTTATATTTAGTACAACGTTTCGGTTGGTATGTATCAAGTACAGAATGAGAAGACTACAAATCAATCAACAAAGTATTTATTAACAATAACAAACAAGGATTATAATATAATTACAATTGAGTACCTTTGGCTTTCCTGCGTTGGACCGATCTAGGCTTATGCCTCTTCAGTCCAAGAGAAGTTAACAATACAATTTGACTAGAACAAAAAACAAGGTCCAAAAAATGTAAAATTGAAAACAAACAAGAAATTCTAGATCATTATGGCGGCGACATTCGTCGCTCTTTCGGATAGCCATTGCATCTTGGAGTTCCTCATCCAATTTGGAGTCGGAAAGAAGTTGAAGAAGGGCAACTGGCGGGAATTTAACCTTCCTTGCGGGACGTTTGGGGAGGTGCTTCCATGTACAGGATGGACCATTTTCGATGGTTTTGCAGAGTATCTCATATAAGGAGAGCTCGTACGGAATAATGGATAGTACATTCCTGTTCTACTTTTTCCTGACTAGTCAGATGGTGCAATTAGATTTTTGCTATGTTCTTTTGTTTTCGAGTTATGGCCGTTTTTTCACTTTTTTGCGATTTCTAAGATGCCTTATATCTCGTAGGCTTTCAAAAAAGTTGACGCTTTTCCTACAGTTTCTAGTGTGGTTTTTAAAGCTGATTCTATTTAGCTAATTAGATTTTCTCTAGCTCTCACCGTTTTTGAAATATAACACAAACTTATGTTTTTTTAAATGGAACCTATATTTAATTTATTGCTCATTAAATCGCTTATTTTTTTCTGATTTCAAATATATATAGTTTGATATAGTTATTATCAAAAATGCGGGAGTTATTTTGAAAATTTCGATTTCGCAAGTAGTGATTACAAAAATTATACTCGAAAGGACTTTAGAGTGCCATGAAACAAATTTTACCTATTGCAAAATACGAAAACAAAAGAATAAATAAATAGCAACCAAAATAATAGTTCGTTGACAAGCTAAAAAACGATTGTTTCATAGCACTCTAAAGTGTTTTCGAATATGATTTTAGGAATGTTTCCCTTCGAAATCGAAATTTTTCAAATAACTCTCACATTTTTGAAAATAACTATAGCAAACCACATATATTTGAAATCAGAAAAAAATAAGCAATTTAATGAGCGATAAATTAAATATAGGTTCCATTTAAAAAAACATAAGTTTGTGTTATATTTCAAAAACGGTAAAAGCTAGAGAAAATATAATTAGCTAAATAGAATCAGCTTTAAAAACTACACTATAAACTGTGGAAAAAGCGTCAACTTTTTTGAAAGCCTACGAGATATAAGGCATCTTAGAAATCGCAAAAAAGTGAAAAAACGGCCATAACTCGAAAACAAAAGAACATAGCAAAAATCTAATTGCACCATCTGACTAGTCAGGAAAAAGTAGGACAGGAATGTACTATCCATTATTCTGTACGAGCTTTCCTTATAGGAGATACCCTGCAAAACCATCGAAAATGGTCCACCCTGTACAACTATTGCGTAACACCTTATACCACGATGAATTGCAAAGTAACCCTGGATTCTAACGAGGGGTTGTTGAGAAAACGCTGGACGACACGTCGCTGCACATGAGCTAGTCTCTCGAGAAAACTACTAAATTCGGTGGTCATTCCACTTCATTGCACTTTCAATTCCTGAATTCTTAGAGAAGAAGGTACCAGATGTTTGAGACCTCTACAAAGGGCTTGCTAAATACGTTGGTTTGATGATTGCTGTCTCGACGAATTTACTCCGCATCTGATGTGGTTCCTTGTGGATCATTTCCGTTTCCGACCCAATAAATCTCGTGATGATTATTTCACGCGTGTTCCGCTATTCCTGATTTTGTTGTCTTGCCCCGCTGTGTGTGAATTTTGTTTTCTTTTATTTATCCAAACGTCTAGAGGGGCTTTGTTTCGCCGATGTAGACCTCGCCACATTCTCAAGATACTTTGTAAATACTAAAAACCTTGTTTGTTGTCGTGTCAGTAGACTCTTTATCGTATGTTCTGTTTTAAAGGCTCTCCGAATGTTGTAGTTGCTGGCAATTCGTCGGATTTTCTCTAATGTATGGTACCGTTAAGAATTGTTTTTGTTGTTCTTGTTGATGCTGTGGTTTGTTGCGTCCGTCTGCATCAATCGCATCCTCAATTGTTTTTTCTATATATCCGTTTTCTTTCAGATCTGTTTTTATATTGCATATTTCCTTGTTTAAGCTGTCCGTGTTGCTGCACAAAGAGACTTTCCGCGGTAAATACGCGCGCCATCTGTAATCAGATAAGTTGTCTATAATTCTAATAGATGTCGCAACAAATTGTTTTGTAGGTGCTACAAATAGTACTTTATTCGTTATAATTGGCCCGGTCTATTTGAATTTATGGCAATGGATTTAAAATAGAATACACATAAAAATTATATTTTTATTTTTAATATATAGATATATTTCAAAACTCCAATAATGTACAAAAAATATCTGTGTAATTAAATAATGTTTTTCATTTTGTCTGTCAATTTGTTCATTTTCCATTTTTTTTTTAAATGTAAATATTATAATTTTTTAAAGGTTTTTTTTTCTTCTTAGCGGCTGAGTGTAATTGACAATAATCAATGTATGAATGCTATTACTAATAAGGTCTAGGAACGCTTCCTAGTAACAGTATAATAATAATTAATAATAATATATATATATAATATATAACATGGCGCGGTTGCCTATCACAATATCTAACAAAAAACGAGTTTTTTTGCCTTCATATTAACGTTATTTTAAATTATATATATATAAAATATTTAACAGTTATCAATTTATACAATTCTTTCGCTCTCTCTCTCTCTCTCTTTCTATCTTATACATCCTCATATATCTTTTTCCAAAGGATCAATTATGTTGCTGTTGTTGTGTTAATTTTCTGCCTGTTATTATTATTATTGTTGTTATAATAATTATTATAAATATTTATTATAAATTTTGGTAATGCGCAGCTCTTGAACACTCACTGAAAAGGAAGACAACAACACTAAACACATCCAAAATTAATTAATTAATAATTAATCAAAATTGAATAGTTACTACAAGGAAAAATGGTGATGATACAATTATAAATTTAACAAAATTGTATCGTCAACGAAAATAAATTGTAACAATCGTGTATTGTTATGAAATTCAATTCAAAATAAGTTCAGCATTAATTAATAAAATATAATTAATTGTTTTTTGTTTTTTAATTTAATTATAAATCATTCCATTTTCAATTCTATACATTATACAATCTTGTATTAGTATATATTTATACATAATATATTTATAAATATAAACAAAAGTCCTTTTATAGAGGTTTCCTATTTTAAAACTATTTATAATTGCACTGAAGCCCTCTGTGCCTTCCCTCTATTTAATCATTCTAAATTTTCGTTTATTTTTATTTAATTTAAGAGAAGAAATACAATGCTCCGCACTACCTTTCATTATGTAAGTGTGTGTATCTGTTATTTATTATCTCTCACTATTAATCTATCTCACTTCCAATAAGAAATAATCTTAAGCATAAAATTGTAGTAGTTGTAATAGTAATGCACGTTTTTCCAGAGAAAAAAAAAACATAATTTCTTTTGTTTGAGATACAGCTAACCTGTCTAAAATTACAGCCTGCGGTACAATTAACCGATGATGAGGTACCTAGTAGTAGTAGTATTTGTTGTTGTTGTTGAAGTTGTTGTAATAGTTGTGAATATTTCTATTTACAATTGCGTTGTATAAGCAATCACTCTGATAATAACTTTTGTAATAATGATGATTTATTGGTATGATCACCTCCCCGACCCTCCTCCATAGTAGTCTGTAACACGAACTAATATTAATTATCACACAAAATCTTTTCAATTAAAATTGTTTAAAATTTAAAAAAATATGGTTAATAGTAGTTTGGTTTTATTTTTATATTTATAATAATAATAACAAAAAAATATATAAATATTAATATTTATATTTGGCATGCAAGCAAATTAGTAAACACAGCAAGCATTTCAAGCATTGTTTGAATTGTGAAAACAACAAAAAAATGTGATTGTTTTGATATGGTCTTGTGTGTGTCTATATATATATGTATTGTTTGTATGTGTGTGATGGCTTACCCTGGAGGTCGCTGGCTGCGGAGGAGACATTGAGCCCATATCTGAACCCATCGCACCCCAAAGTTTCGGACTATCACTCGCACCTGCACGCAACAATGACGTCATTTGTACGCACTCCCTGCAGAAACACCTTTACACATTCCAAATAATATTTTGTTAAATAATTAATCAATAACTTCATAATTGAATGCAATTTTGGAATGTATCAAGTGTTTTCTGCCCCTTTTTGTATATGTTTAGTAAAATAAAATCAATAAATAAACGAAAAACACACATGGAAAGGGTGGAATATATTTAAATATACAGGAGTTAATAATCATGACCCCTGTGATATTTACAAAAAAAAAAGTAATTGAGTAATTGTCCAAATTCAAACAGCGGTTTATGGCCATGACTTTAAATTTTAATTCCACATATATTCGGAATTTCGTTTGAACAACTTTATTGTCATCGAATGAGTTATAAATATGGGCAAAAACTGGTTTTGTAGAAAAGAAAAGGCTCCACATTTTAGTATGTATTCCATAAAACTAATTGGAAGACTGTCATACAGTGCTGGCCTGTCAACTAAGCACATAGGATTCTGTAAAGCCCATTTGTTGCATTATCAACGTATCTTAACAGCGTTTCGTAACAGTATGGGAAAGGTATCGCTGCACCGTTGCGGATCGAACTAATATAAAGATAAGAAACAGCACCGTCGTTTTTTCAGCGTCACATCAAAGGAATGATATACCTAAGCGGTGCAGATTCTAGATATTCCGCTAGTCTACACCGGCTCTTTATAATAATTTAACTATTTTAATAATATTAAAAACCAGATGTGATGCGCTGACACGCAACAAATGGATACCCGGCTTAACAGATTGTCGAATTTCTAATTCTTTTGAAGTCTACGAAAGCTCTTTATCAAATTCGTCAGAATCTTAAACTAAACTTGGTAAGGTTTGCATAATACTTGTTCGCCTATATTTATTCCACAAACACATTAAACACATTTGGAATTTGAGTAAAGGTGAATTTACACGGGGACAGTAAGTAAAGCAAGTAACTAAATTTAGCCACTTGCATTGTGTAAACGTTTGATTTAGTACTAAAGCAATAAAGTTTTTACTGTCTTTAGTACTAAATCAAACGTTTACACAATGCAAGTGGCTAAATTCAGTGATTTGCTTAAGTTACTGTTCCCTTGTAAATTCACCTTAACACAAAGTTTTTACTTCTTCTAGAGCAAGGGTGGCCAACTTTTGTATGCAGAAGATCTACTTTTGATTACGAAAATTGGGTCGCGATCGACTTCTTGTCGAGTTGTTAAAGTTTGAAACGTATATTGAGACAACAGACTTTGGCCAATAGCGCGCAAATAATGTAGAATGTACAAAAAAAAAACCGGGGAACTAGCAGTGCAGAACTTTGCTCAATCCGACTGCCTAGTTTCGTATTCGACATCACCAATTGAGCTTATTGTTAGTCTTATTTTCCAAAAACATACACAAGTATGAAGCGTGAAGTGAAACTTCTTAGGTTAGAGATGAAGTTTTTAGGATTAGGATTTGGTTGTGGGATTCAATTAATGAATTATTTTCTTTTTGCCGTTACCCGAAGACTCGATTTTTTTCAGCAGTTGTCTTTTTCTACATTTCACTTATCTCAAAACAATATTCATACAGGGTGGAAAATTCAATAAATTAAGTAGGAAAGAATAGAAATTTTTTATTCATTTTATCTAAGATAAGCAAACGAGTAAACTTATTTTATTACAGAGATTGCTCAAACAATCCACCATTTCGTTGCAGACAATACTACTTTACAATAACTATTGCTTGTAGGCATATGCAAAATGCCTACTTTAATAAATACATTAATTGACGAATATCTAACTAACGATTGGTTTTAGGCATATGATGCCTTAGAACTTTTTGAAAGACAATTTAACGATGTATCCAGAAATAATAAAATATACAGGGTGTTCCATTTAAGAAACTGAAGTTGATGCCACTTCCGGTGAAACAGGAAGCAGCATTGATTTGGCATATATCCCAAAACATAGATGATAATAAACTGTGCAACCTTGTCTAAGAAGTATTGTTATATCTTTAAAAATAATGGAGTTATGGCTTGGGACGTTTTTTATAATCCATCCTGTATATAATTTAATTAATAATTTATAAATACAAAAATCATAAATCGCGATAGTCCAGGAAATTTTAGTTTGGTTCCAGATAGCGCTGTACATCGATCAATGATACCAACTTTAGACCCTAGTGTTCGTTTACACAGTTGACAGAACTGACAGAGAGTAGAAGCGACGCTATGGCAGCACTCTTCCCTCACAACTGTCTGTTAGGGGGAAGGGTTTCCCCTCACGGGGTCACGCATTTTCGGCACGCTTTGAAAAAATTTACTACCCTACCGTGCCTAAAGAAGTTTCACTTCAAAAAGAAGCTACCACATGCCCGCTGAGTTATATAGATATCGCGAGCGATCGACTAAAATTGGCTTGGCGATCGACTTGTTGGCCACCCCTGTTCTAGAGATTTGATTTAGTTGTTTGTACGAGTGGAACTGATACATTTCATGAAATTAACAGGGTCCCGTTATTATATAAGTCACAGCAATAAAATCGCTATTTGTTTTGGAGAACTATAAATACAGTTGTACTGTACAAAATTCCATGGAAATTTATAACTCAGTCCAGTAGGTTAATAGTGGGAAAAAAAAACACAAAAGCCACCTACAACTAGCAAAAGTGTTAACAAATAGTAAAGCAACAGTTTAGATTTTTATCCTGGAACAAAATAGAAAATTAAAACTTTATTGACAACAATTAAAGCACCATTCAAATAAGAATGCCAACAGAAGAAGAAAAAAAAACAGAATCAAAGACATTGTTAGTAATGAAATGAACCTATTGGACAGATTTATATCGTTTAATTTCTAAAATAAATTGCAAAAATTCAATAAATTGTAAAATGTACCTGTAGTAGGCATCTCGAATGTTATCCCCAACGATTCTAAATCAACTTGTTGATTCATTAATTGTGATGGTGGTCGATTTGTTGGTGGCGGTGGTGGTGGTGGAGGTGGTGGTTGTGCCGTTTGTGATTGTTGACCAGTACGGGCACCAACAACAGCACGTAATTCTTGTCGTACAAATTCTGATGTAGGAGCACTACCAGTTACACCTACATATTATAATAATCACACAAAATTATCAGAAAAAAAATTAAACAAATCACGTGATTAATAAATAATTGATGATTTTATGAAATTGAAAAACACAAAGGGTGCAATTATTGAATAACAATTAACATGATTTCTACTTTGTGAAGGTTGTTGGGTTACGATGATGTCATGGTAGATTCTAAATAACTAAAATTGATATGGTATCGATGAAATCACATTAATTGTAATCGTTTCTAAGAGATAATTTGCATAGTTAATGACTATAATTACCGTTGGTTTTTTTTTTGGAAATCTATGCAAATTAACTCGAAATTTCTAGGTTTTTTTTTCACATTCTAACAAACAAACGAATCAAACAAGATGATAAAAATAATAATTAAAACACATAAGCAAGTTTAGCAAAAATAGACATAATCACAACGGAAAAAAAAGTTTAAAAAAGCACATAAATACACACATAAAAGCAACATTAAAAATCAATAGCACAAAACAAAACAAAAAACAGCATCAATATAATGATAAAATGACGAATTACACAAACTGATTAATCTTTAAAATGGGATTTGGGTATTTTTAGGGTTTGGTGGTGGTTGTGTGGTAATGGTAAGGATTTTACCCCAGATTTTCGTTTTAGCACAGCCATGAAGGGAGCACATGTAGATGTAAATGAATAAATTGTTAGACACAAGGCGGTGTGCCGATGAGTGCTTTGAGTGAAATTAAAAACAAAAAAAATGACCACAAAATCTCTAGAAATATTTTTTTAATTTGATTTCCAATAATAAATACAAAAAAATGTTATTTCTAGAGATTTACAATCGAATGTGTGTGTATGTGTGTTGTGTTTTGTAATGTTTGCCAAAAATTCCATATTTTTTTTTTTGATTAATTTTTGTAAATTCTTCTCTCGAAGAGTGCCCCTTTCTGTTTCACTGCCGCCAACTTACCGGCTTGAAGATGTGGGGGTGGTGGTATACGACCCCCTCGATCAGCGCCATTGTACGCTAATTGTATACCCGCCTGATCATAACAGTACTGGGAGTTATCTTGTGGTGGCGGTTGTGGTTGATACATCATTGGATGCTGTTGATGGGGATGATGTTGATTTGGAATTTGTTGTTGTTGTTGCTGCTGTTGTTGTTGTTGTTGCTGTTGGGGCAGTGGTGGAGGAGGTGGGGGTGGTGGAGGTGTTGGATGATAGGAAGGATGCGGATGGTGTTCCCTGCCATATGGCCGGGGGGAGCCCAGGCCACCTGTAACACACGCCACCCTCTCAGATCTTGCTACGATTGTGTATATTTTTTTTAAATATATTTAACAAAAACAAAACAAACAAAAAATAACAAAGAACGATTTTTGTTTTTAATTATTTTCTTCTTTAATTATTTCACCTCCATTCCACTCCATTCCATTCTACAATCCAGTATAATTACAGAAAGATTTAAATTAAAGTCGACGATAAAAAAAATTAATTAGAATTTCTAATAGGAGAAAAATTAAAATAAAGTCGAAGGGTTGAAAATAAATAGAACTAGAGATAAAATAATCAAGAAGGTTGAAAATTAGAATAAACTCCATTGTTTCTCCTGTAAAGAAAAGGAAATACTTACACAACTTTGGGGGGAGTTTTAGAAAAAGATGCCCTTTTTCTATAGAAGGCAAACTAGAAAATCTACCATGCAATATAATCAACTGCATGATCTAGAAAACCTCTACAAATGCATGGGTAGCAAAATCGTTCAAACCATGCTCAAATACGAAATATCATCAAAAAAAATTTTATATATATCACGACCAAAATTAATCAGAAAAAACTGATTCCACACGCACGTTTATCAATAAATAATTCTCGATAATTAAAGAAAAACTAAAGCTCTTTATTAGAGCTTACCTGGCAATTGTGTGGTGGCTGTAGGTACACTATTAGCACGCTGCAACCTCAGGTACTGATTCTGGTTGAAAACATTTGAATTCGGCGATGTTGGTGGTGGAAATGAATCAGCCGGATATGGTGAATGTCGCGTTGTCACAGCACCAGGACTATTTAACGAACGTTGTTGTTGTTGTTGCTGTTGTTGTTGTTGTGACTGAGATGTTGATTGTTGTACAACACCCTGTTGACTTGTTGGTGTTCTCTGAAAATTTCGACCATTAGGTCCTCCTGTTATATAGTTGCCCTACGATAAAAATATAAGAAAACAAAAAAAACAAATACGTGTTAGTGTTTTGTTTATTGTGGTAGATTTATGTATGTATATATATTTCGATGGTAAATGTTGTTGATGTGTTGTTGATGATTTTTGAGATGAAATTGAAATTATACAATTAAGAATGATAAGAGATAATATTGTAAATACTCACAGTTAACTGGGCATTCAACATTGGATTTTGTAAACTCAGTCTAGCTTGTGCTTGTTGCCAATTCTGTCCTTGTCCTGTACCAGCAACAACACCACCTTGTGGATACGTTTGTCTCGGTGATAATTGTTGATTAAACGCCGTTTGTGGTGATAATCTAGCTTGTTGATAATTATTCGTTTGTTGGAAATTTTGTTGTTGACCACTTAATGGCGACACTAATTGTGAATGCGGTGAATACGGTTGTTGTTGTTGTTGCTGTTGCTGATTTATCCTTTGATTTGGTGTCTGTTGTTGTTGTTGTTGTGATTGTTGCGGTTGTTGCCCTTTATTATTACTATTACTATTATTGTTATTATTACTATTATTATTATTACTACTATTACTATTACCACTACCATAACCTGGTGGTGATAATTGTGATTCTGGTAAACTTGTTGAACGTGTTAATGTTACATTCGGTGCAACTGTATTATAATCAAGATTTTGTAAACTTGAATTAATTTCAGCTGCTGTTGCATTGGACGGAATTAATAATTCTTGTTGTTGTTGCTGTTGTAAAAGACGTCGTTTTTGTTCTTGTTGTTGTTGTTGTAATATTGTTTGTTTACGTTGTTGTAATAATAATTGAGCATTTACCAGATTATTACCAGCTGCAGCTGCGGCCGCTACAGCATACTGTGATGCTGTTACAGCTCCTGCCACCGTATTACCACCACTAACAGCACCAATTAAACCAGCTCGTATTGGCATACGTTGTTTTTGTATAAAATTCGTTTGATGATAATTTGGTGGTGGTTGAAATGGTCGAATTTGATTATTATTTTGTGTTGTCATCTAATTCAATTAAAACATCAAAAAAACAAAATTAATCAATTATAAAAAATTGTAATTGATAAAAACTTACAGTAGCTGATGAGTAGGCTGGCGGTGTTCCTGGTAGCGATATTGTAGGCGATGATGGACTCTTTACAGCTGTTTCACATTGCATCAACGATTTCTGTATTATATTAATTGCCATCTTCTCACTAAGACCACCTTGGAAATTATTCTGTTGTTGTCCATCATTACCATCCAATATATGCATCATATCTTCTGGTACAATATCAATAACTTGATCTAATAATTCTGATAAAAACGGATCATTCATATGCATATTATTATCATTATTATTATTCCATTGTAGATTATCGGTTGTTGTACTTGATGTTGCTGGTGATGTTGTTGTATTAAAACAACTCGAATTCACCAATTGTCTCTGTTGTTCGTTGGATCTTTGTTGTTGATGTTGTTGTATATTATTAGGTGTTAACATCGATGTGAGGTAGCTTGTGGTTTGTTGATGTTGTTGTTGCTGCTGCTGTTGTTGTTGTCTTACACCACCAATTCTCGTATTATTAACACGATTATTAGCAATATTCTGATGTTGTAGATTTGGATTCATCAATCGATTTGGTAATGTTTTATTTAAATTAGGATCTAAAGCAACTCTCGGTAATTTCTCGTGTGGTGTTGCCGATATAACACTAGCCGGAACTGGTGGTATCGGTTGATGGTTATTTGGTTGTTTCGCCAATAATGATGCCAACATTTTGTTCCTTTCACACAATTTACTCGATCCTCCAGTTGAAGATACCTAAATAAAATTAATTATAATTTTTATCTATTTGTTTTTAAAAATAAAGAAATTAACCTGTGAACCATCAGCTGTTCGTTTGTTCGGATGCTCATCACGATCATCACTAGGCCGTTTACGTGCTTTACCAGGTTCTTCGGCTGGTGGTGATGGTGAACTTGAAAAACCTAAACTTCTCAATAATGAATCATCATGTGATGTTTGCATATCATTCTTCTTTTCATCATCACTATTACGATTCTCGGTCGTTTTGATTAATTGATGGAATAGTTCGTTTTTCTTTTTTACACCAGCTTTGGCTTCGAGATCATCGTCGTCGCTTTTCTCATTCAGCAACTATGATATAAAAATAAATAAATAAATAAAATAAAAATACATTTAAAAATAATTGCACAACATAAAAATAATCCCAAGATATTACAACAAATTAAAAATAAATAATTAAAGAAAAATAAAGAATGAAATCTTACACTACTTAAAGTCAACACTGTAGACTGTCGCCACATTATTTTCAAATAAAAACTATCGAAATAACGAAGATTTTATAAAACTAAAGAAAAAATTAAATAAACACGTTATTTATTATTAATCCATTTGTTCGTGATTTATATTTTGTTATCTTCAAATAAAAACATTGAAGTAACTTTATGCTAACTGAGAGGGAAAAGTATGTGTATATATCTGATAAATTATATTTGAGTACACACAGATATAAGAAAAACCGAACAAGATCGGCAAATGACGAACAACAACAAAACTAAACACATAAAAACTGTTTTTGAGAAATATATTTTTCCGTATAGATATTTATGAACATAATTGTTATTTCGTCGTCTCTTCATGGCCGATAAGGGATGGAAACTTGAGGGTAAGTTAGGTAGAAAAAATATATATATAAACGTCTAGAAGGGGAGAAATTTTTACAATACCAAACTGCCAACAATGGAGCAGGTAAAAACCGATTCTCTCTCTTTCTAATATACACAAAAAATAATAATTGTAATAGGACGAGAGAAGAGAGAAGTGAGATGAGAATTGAGTGAAAAGGGGCAATTTTTAAACAACCATATGAGGGTGTTGGATGAACTAGTAAAATCAACAATGTTTTTGCCAAAACGATTTCTAACGGAATAAATAAAATTCATAAAATATATCGAAATTATAAATTACCTGTAGTAACATATTATTGCCTCCAGATGTAGAGGTTTTTGGTAACTCGCCACCACTACTATTATTATTACTATTATTCCGGTGTAAACCGCCACCACCGCCGCCACTACTACCCCTTGGACTTGTACGATTATCATCTTCGTCTTGTTGTTTCAATAAACTTTTCAATATTCGATTCTTATTCCGACCATCTGGATCATTATTGTTATTATTATTGGCACCACTATTACCAGACGAATCTGCTGGTGGTTTCGTTAATAAATCCCTTAATTTCCCAGAATCTACCATCATATTAGTTGATGGATCATCTAATATATTTGCTTTGGTATCTTTATCATTATGATTATCATTACCAACAATATTTGTATGGTAATTTTGTTCAGTTAATGGACTGAACGGAAATGTGTATGGATTTGTTGTTGGACCAGATGGTGTTGATGGACTTGGTTGTGGACCACCACCATTATTACTATTACCACTGAATGGACTTTGTGCAATGTTTGTTGTACCACATGGACTGTATGATGGATTGCTTGGTGGTCGTGGTGTTGGTGTTGATACAGGTGTTGTGGCATTACTTTGTCTTGATTCAGGACGTTGTTGTATTGCAGCACCACCACTAATTCCAGTTGTTGTTGTTGGTGTTGATGCTGTATCAATCCAACTACTCGGTTCAAAATCCCAACCCATACCAGTCGATGAAGATGGTAAAAATTCAAATGCATAATCACTATCAATTGTTAATGTTGTAAATGATGTAACAGCATTTGCATTAACAACACTATTCAATAATGTATTATTTGTTGATGATGCTGTTGAACTATCACTACTAACACTACTAACATTTGTACCACCAGTATTACGATTGGTGGCTGTACCATTCACTACACTTGTCATTAATGGACCACCAACGACACTGCCACTATTATTATCATTGTTCGTAGTTATTGGGTCGTTGATACTGTTACCACCTCCACCGCCACCGCCGCCACCACAACCACTACCACCACCTGGATCGTCACCTGACTCTTTATCTGGATCGGTGCTAAACAATTAAATAACAAAATATTAAATTTTACTCAAAATGTGTGGAGAATGCGTCTCGGTTTTATACAAAAAAAATGGTATTTTATCTAAAACAGGGGTGTCCAAGGTTTTGACGCTCCATCTTGAGACTTGTTTAAAATCGCTGTATCAAATCAAACTCGAGATTATTCAATTGGGGCATTTGTAACCCGACAACTACTCTCCAAAAATTTTTAGATTTAACATTTTTTCTCTTGTCAAATTTTACTGTAAAAATTAAGTATAAAATTTCAAATTACAAATGATAGGCTATGTGCAACTTAACATTTAAAAAGTTCCTAACTGTATCATGTTTACTTGAATCAGAAAGTATAATTATGTTGTGGCACTACTGTTGGAATAAAATCCTACGCGTTTGTTTACATATTATGCTATAGTAAATTCAGCGAGAAAATGGACTTTTTTTAGTTACTAGTTCTATGGCGCAAAATTCAAAATTACTTAAAAAATACGAAAATTGCGAAAACAAAATTATAAATACACTTAGGCAATGGGGAAAGCCACTTCGATATACCATAAAAAAATTTCTCACAGAAAATCTCTTCAATGCGTTAGGTAAAAAAACTGCCAAATACTTAGAAGAGCTACAAAAAGTTGCGATTAGAATTCAATATAGGAAATTTTATTCTATCAAGTTGGTCACTAGGCTGTCAAAAAAGTCCGTTCTCTCAGTGTATAGGGTATAGTAATTTTTCAATGTTAACTCTGAAATTCGATAATTTATATTTCATTAGAGATCCTAAAATTCCTTTTAAGGTAGTACCTTCGCGACAGTCGGAGCAAAAAATTTATGTTCGAATATACAGTAGAGTCAATAATGAGTTAATATTCCTAAGCCCGAAACTTTTTGTTGTTTATGTACCATTTCTAGCCAATCCCGAACGAGAAACCGCTTGTTTGAAAAATCTGGCAACACTGCCCGAGTTTCAGACTTTTTTCAAATAAAATGACTCAAAAAAATTATCATAAAGGAAAACTAATTAAGCAAAAAGTCCTAAATCAACGACTGAAAGCTATTTCGGCAATGGCCGAAGCGAAAAAACGCAAAAAAACGTCACTCATGACATCGATATCGGTGCATTGTTGCCAGCTTGTTATTAGTGTATCCCTTCCACTACTGAAATGTGACAAATCTTTCATTATTTATTTACGAATATCTTAAAAACTGTGCAGTAACGATGAATTATTATTATCTTAAAAAAATCGTTGATTTTTATTTAATGTTAAGTTAGTTTTTTATAAAAATCTTAAGAAAAGTTTCTGAGATAAAAGTATATTTGTGCGAAAATTGTTCGGTATTTTGTATAGCGTAATGTATAAGAGTGTCAAAAACTCGAACTTTGGAATTCAATATCTCTGGAACTGTGTAGTACAGAAATTTCATTTTTGCACCGATCGATGCAGGTTCATTTGAAGATTAATCTGACAAAATTTTAAAAAAATCCTAAGAAAACCCACTTGGCGAAGGTACTACCTTAAATCGAATTTCAATTTAATACAATAAACGAGAATTTTAATTTTGGGACTTTAATAGAGGCACTATTTTTTCGTTGCGAAGAGAAGTCACATTGCTGTCAATTGAAATTTTATACTTAATTTTTGGACGGACTGTAGAGTGTCCAGTAGACATTCTAGTTTTAGGGCTTTCATATGATTTGAAACAGTACAAAAAACTGCGTTTTTTGCGGCTTACATGAGGAAGCACATGATGATTCTCATGAATTTCGAAGTTGGACTTAATTCGTAGCTACTTCACAAGTTTCCGTTATTCTTAGTCAATAAGAAGCTTTAAAGAATTAAAGACTGCTGAGAACTGAAAGTTGAGACGACTGTGCAAAACCGATTTTCCGACCTTAGACAAAAATACTTGAAATTCTCTCACAATTTCATGCAAATATGAACAGCTGAGTTTGGTGCCAAATCAATCCTTTAGGCAAATTAAAATCAATTTTCTGTCAATCGAACTGATCTAACAATAAGCATGTCGGGGTTTATGACTAAAACTACTCTTTCGTGTAAAATTACTTTTAGGTCAAAAAAATTAATCCAAAGTGCAAAAGTGGATTTATTGGGAGGCTAATGAGGTTTAACCCCTCTGCCTACACGCTATCTGCGAATCGCGCGAGCCATAGTAAACAAAAAACTGGCGCAAGATGTATAACTTCTTATGACGTATACTTCGGGGTTACAAAAAAAATTGCGAAATAATAAACGAGTCAGACTGATGGTCTCCACTTATGGCATAAATTCTTTACCACGACTCTCGTTCATAGTTAAAAGCCAAGGGGTTAAGCTTGAAATTTTTCCTCTTTAGAAAAAGGGTCTTGAAATAAATAAAAGTCTACACTTGTTCTTGGCAAAATGTTTTATGTTGAAAATACAACTGAAAATTGACCAAGCGTGTAGACCGCATGCATTTTTCCTATTAAAATTGCAATTCTTCAATTCCTTTGTAATAACTAGAACTAAATATGCATCCCCCTTCAAGGCCTTCCTGTTATGTTGAATCATTTTCCATAATAATTGTCGATTTTATTACCGTATTGAGTTTAAAAGCATTTAGAATTTAGCGAAATGGGACATGGAGACTTTTTGTGCCATTGAGAAATCAAGTTATACAATTCAGGAGCGACTCTTTTGACCTTAGATCACAATTATAGGTTTTCCTTTTGTGATTTCAATTACAAAAGTGTTTTCTTGATGTACGATTTCTGTTCTTGAATAAACACGAATGATTTTAAACAAAAAAAAAGAGAATCATTTAGTCGAAACATGAAAGTTTGAGAATCTTTGCCTCAAATCACAACAATTCCAATTTTCTCTTATCATCAATTGTTAATATTGACAAAAGATAGTATGTAATTATTTTGACATTTAAAAGATATGCGTCATACAGCAGACGACGACTTTGTTGTGAATAATCATTGATTGTCAAACAAAAATAACAAACATATGACAAAAAAAAAATTGATAATAATTCGATTTTAATTATTGTTATTACTACTATTATTATGGTGATTATTGTAAAAACTTACCAAATAATTGTGTGTGTTGCCATAATGAAATCAACTTCGTTTGGATCGTTTGTATTTGGATTTGATTTAAATAATTTCGATTTGGTTTGAACTTCAACAAATTTATCTTCACCAATTTGTAATTTATATATACCGCTAGTTGCCTGACCAGCAGTTAATGCATCCCTTAAATGTGCCGTTAATTTATGCACCTCATCATGTTGGACTAAATCCCTGAGTGGTTTATCCATAAAATCTTTATTAATAAATTTACCGTATTTCTCTGATACACCAGATGTATCAACACATGTAACTTTCCCTGATATATCTAATTTTGTTGTGAATTGTTCAACACCATTTAAACCTTTATCTCTTGTATTAACCCTACTAGCAACACATAACACATATGGACCACTATCACTATTATTATCATCTTCTGGATTAATAGCAACTTGATCTTTTAATTGTGTACTAGATATATACATTAATTGTACATCTGGTTCTTTTGGTTGTGGTATGCCACTGGGTGTTTCAGGTAATTTAATTAAAAAACGTACAGAGAAATTGCCCTTTGTTACTGGTACTGTTGTGGTTGTTGTTGTTGTTGTTGTTTGTGTTAATGATGTTGTTGTTGATGATGATGTTGTACTTGTTGTTGTTGTGGTTGTTGTTGAATCCTCTTCACTATTACTACCCCAACAACCAACACTCATTGGCATTAATATATGACTAAAACGGGCATGATCACCCGGATGTATTATATTATAAATACTTTTACCATTAATTTCTTCACGACTATGTTTTGTATATTTTATAACATTCTCTGTTACATATTCAACTCTACCTTCTGAATTTATAACAAATAAGAAACCTTCTAATGCCTCCAATAATAATGGACCATATACTTCATTTGATAAGATTGTTGGACGTGATGATGATACTTCACCTTGTTGTACAGGATCTTGGGATTGTGTTGCCAATTCTCTTTGTCTTATACTACGTATTTGATTGACGGTCTCTTGGAGGATAGCTGATTTATCCGGTTTTACCGACAACGAGCTCATGTCCGCAAAATTAGCGGATATTAGCTCGGCCAGTTCTTCTATATAAATATTCTCTTGCTCACGGCGCCGTTTTTCATTGTTACACTTATTACTAGAACAACAAATATCCAAATTAACATTATCTACACTATCATTAAGCAACATAATTTTGGGTATCACAAACAAAAAAACAAAAAAACCAAAAAAAAAAGGAAAGAAAACTTGATTACTACTGACACTGTTATAATTTCAATAGAAACTAATCCTTAGTCTTGCATGTGTCATATAATTATTTTATATTATGTATGGATATGGAAACGTAAAACAGCAACATCAGCATGTTTCAACATTAACAAACAAAGAATACAGGTGGGGACTGTTATTATTATTACTACTTAAAAAAAAATAAAACTATCAACTTACTTAAGTATTATATTATAAACGTCACGAGTGAGGCAATGTATTTGATAAAAACTAACAAAAACCAATTTGACTTTTATCAATTCACCTAAATACCAACTATATTTAAAATTGTAAATAAATCGAATTATTCAACATTATCATCATCATTTAGGAATTTTTCTTATTCTCAGTTTCAAATTCTAATGAAAAATGTGTTGCTCTGCACACACAAACGAAATGTGCCAACAACAGGATAACCTTCAACGAAACAACAACACCTGCAAATATACTTTTTTGCCGTTTTTGTTTGTATATTCTCTTTCATTCTTTTACTGTACAAATCCTCCAAATATAGTTGTTAGTTAATCATAATTGAAAGGGAGAGAATCAAGTGTAAACAAGAAGAAAAAATTTGTCTAAATTCAACAACAATCTAAAATATCAACAAGTCAATAAGTAAAACAAAAAATTGTAAAAAAAAATACCGAAACACCATGCAACGTAATATTTGACCTACATTTAAGGTTTATGCATGGGAAATCCAGATATGATTATACATATTTATTATTATTGTTGTTTAGATTTTGAAGTGTTATACGAGACAATAAAATGTTATGAAATTGAGGGTGGAGACGAAAAAAAACCTCTCATCTGATAATTATAATGAATTCATACAGTGACAGAGATAGATAGACAGATATAATTGAAATATGCTGATAAAAAAGAAGAGCTTTTGATAGATATCTATGGTATCATCTTTTATATGCAACAAGAGTGCATCATTCTCTTCTATTGTTGCAGTTATAAGCATTTCCTATCAGAAAAAAACTTGACATTCTTGGAACTTATGGTTCGTATAATATCCAACGATTCTATATATTATTGTTATTATTATTATTACTATTATTATGGAAAAATTCTATACAGTTCTTTCGTCGATTTGTCAGCAAAAAAAAATCGTAATCAAGTCTTTTTATATTCTTTATTAATAATTTTTTTTCATAATTATTCTAGTTTAATCAACTTGCACTGACGTACTTGTGTGCAAAACTTGAAATAGAAATCCTTACGCTTTTTTCTTATACCGGGTGTTTTCTTTAATTGTCACTTAATAAGCGAACGTAGCTTTCTTTCTTATTCTTATTTGGAGAACAGCAAAAATATAGACTATCTCTATTATGAAACAACACCCGGTATAAAAATAATCGCTCGACTAACGAGTTTGCGTTTTTTTTTAAATTATTCATTTAGCAGTGCAAAACTATTTTAATTTTCTACTTTTCACTATGGTTTTGGTATTTTTGAAAGTTTTTTAATAACGTCCACAAAAGATAATACAGTTTGATACAGTCTTTGGACTAATATTTGTTTTCGTGAATATTATGTGATACCTAAAAATCAATTCTATTCCTCTGCATCTAAGCGAAATGTACGATAATATTATTCTAGGCGCCGATCCAAGTGTGTTTAAATAATTTTCTACTGTTAATTTGACCTTTACTCTATCAGCAGGGCCGGATTTACGATATTGCAGTATTCAAGTTTCAAAAACAAAGAATCATTATGGTTCCACCGTTTTGGAGGTTCTTCAAAGCATAATTGTTTTTTTTCAAAACCTTAGGTTTTTTTTGAGGACAAATGGAACCCTATTCAAGAGGTTATATGAGCCCTTAGGTGCCGAATTGGCCTTTCCTATTGTGAAGTCCAGGGGGTTATCCAACTTTCTGTAATTGCTGAGTCGTCATTTCCAAGAAGAGTTGATGTTTTTGGAATGCTTAGGGTGGGTATGTTTTATTGAAGTCTTTTTGTTTGCTGCTTCGACTTATTATTAGTCACTTTATTTAGGAAACGAAATAATTTCGCCAAGTCCAACAACACTCAAGTTGGCCACGCTTTGACTATGAACCTCCTCGGAGAGTCAGCGGCTTCTATATAAAAATTACTATTTTGATGTCGTAGCAAATCTTCTGAAATATATTTGGGCACAGAGTTTCGGCCTCTTTAGCAGGGGCAGCTCACTCAATGCTTTTAGATAGGACCGAATTTTGGCAAGCGGCAGGAGTATTTATTACCAACATAAAATTGAAAAATTAACAGTTCTTACATTTCTATAGTTATTTCTTGTTAAAATAATACAAATTATTGCAGTGTTTCGGATGCAAGAATGGCGGAATATTATTTTCCGGTAACAAACCGGAATTATTATTATTATTTGCACTGTGACCACATCAAAGTGCATTAAAATGTTCAGTTTTGTGGCAATTTTATTTTCTTGAGTTGCCGCTAATTAGTCCTGCAGCTTGACAAAATTGAGTATGGTGGAGGTAAAGAGTAAACTGCCCCTGCTCTTTAGCAAAGTAATTCATAACAATTTTCTTTCAAAACCATAAAATACACGTTTGCTGAGTTAAGATAGAATTACCTATGATTGCAAAGCGTTTGCTAATATTTGCGGAAAAAAAAACCACCCAAACTCCTTGGTTAATCTAATATTAGAAATCTTTCTTTTAATATTTTGCACACAATGCCGCAGTGCGTCTCACGACCACTTATAAAAATCTTGTACGAGTTGCAATATAACTTACATTTGCGCCTGAGGTTTAGTTTCGGATTTTTTCCTTTTCTTGTTGACACCGGCGGCCAAGGCACTCATCTTGGCCCACACCGGGTCCTGTAATTCACATGGACCGAGCCTGAAATCAAACCAAAGAAAAAAATAACATAAAACAATAATACGTAATAATTCCAAAATTGAATACAAAAAAAAGTGAAAGAATTGTTGTAGTTTCATAAAAGAACCAAGTACAGTTAGTTGTGTTTTGTATATTGAGGTTAATATAAAACACAACGAACTGCTTAAATATTGTGAGAATTCACGTAAATTTATTATTTTTTTCCTACAGCATATTTTGAATTGTACGAGAAAAACGAAAAATTCCTTCTAGATGGAATTCTCGTCTGGAATTACATTCGACGTCGTTGAAAAATGATAATCAATAGAATTTTAGGAGAGTGAAGGCGTCTCGACGTCGACCATATACAATACACGCAACAGGAGGATTTCCACTGGGACGCTTGCGCATTTCCAGTAAATCATTCTATAGTGTACATACATATAGTAGTTGGAGCGAGGCGTCGCGACGTTACTAACCATCATCATATAACAAAAACAAAACTACGTCGCTGAAAAGACATGTAACGTACAGGATGTAGATACACCTACACATTTTATAGATATATTCGCTTTCCCCCTCAATAGAATGATAGGCGTCTCTTATTTTCGTGTGTTCTCCAGGCAATGCTAGTTGGGATAGGTCGGGAGAGAAAGAGACAGATATAGGTATTAATAGAAATAAAACGATTACACCGCTATTTCTAGTAATATAAAATTGAACATTTCAAAAAAAATATATTGATGATGGCTCACAAAAATTTGCTATTGTTGCTATTATGATTATTAATGTTTGAAATGAAAAATATATGAAGTTTTAATAGATGCTTTGCACACGGCATAAAATAATAACAGAGCAAAGTTTAGCAACGAATTCTAATTATAAAACATAGCTATAAATGTTTAAAATTATTAATTGGATCGTTCCTATACATACCTTCCGATGAATTGTATAGAAAAATAAATGGAAAATTGTATAAAAACGTACAGCAAAGTAGTTTGTAAGAGTTCTGAGTTCTAAGAGTTCTATATATAGATGTCGTTTTGAATTAAGAAAAAAAAACAAAAACATTTATATTTTTACTTTATTTTGATATCCAATGACTTGCTCAATTCCTATCCTAAAAACAATTTGGGCAATATTGTGATAGTCAAAATATCTCCAGGACAAAAAGAGGATTTTTACGAAATTAGTGTAGTGTTTTTTGATTTGATAAAAACCCAAAATTTATCATATTTATAAAACCACTTACATAATGACTTTTATCACCTATTTGCACTTCAAGTGACCCTTTACAAGTTTAATTATCATTATAAATAACGTAATATAAGTTAATGTGGGAAATGATACAAATTGTCCTTTTAGCAGAACTTCCTGAATGGAAATTTTCATTAATTTGCAATAATAAAATGTTTTTTATAAATAGCAATTATTGCTTTATATGAATGTAAATAAATAAATTCAATAAAGAGATGCAATATAACGCAAATTTTTTGTTTAAATAAAGAAACTTATATTTGTTTGGAGAACATTAGAGAAACTAGAAGTAAGTTTTTTTTTATATTTTGAAATCAAAGAGATATCGATGCAATATGTATCTATCTCATTTTAACACATATAAAAACCAATGTTTCTAATTTCTCCGATTCTGTATATGAAATTTGTATTGTTTTTATTTTTGAAAATTTCTAAAATTCCAATAAACAAACAAACATTTATTTTTCTATTTTATTTAAACAAAAATCATAACAACAACAACTATCACACAGATACACATATAAAGTTGCCCACAAAACTTGTTATACGAGTTATAATGTTTCTATGGCCATGAATATGCAGAAAGTTATTCTGTTGGAAATTATAATTATCAAAAGATTATAATAATAATAATAGTAATAGTAGTAATAATAACGGATTTAGTTGAAGATAATTAGCTGGAATGAGATAGATAGAAACGTGATACGTCGCGAAAATTCGGTCTATTGAACAGACTCTTTCTATAGTAAATTTGATTTGTTTTAAATAATTCTTAGGATTATCATTGTTATTATTATTTGGGTTAATGGAACAAAAATGTGTTTTGTAACGATGAATTTATCCGTTTTAATGTGTAATTGTTTATTATGA
This sequence comes from Epicauta chinensis, assembly GCA_021725515.1. Classification (NCBI taxonomy): domain Eukaryota; kingdom Metazoa; phylum Arthropoda; class Insecta; order Coleoptera; family Meloidae; genus Epicauta; species Epicauta chinensis. The sequence continues at coordinate 1,412,168 of JAEDXX010000014.1, forward strand.
ATTTGCTTTTTAATTTATTTCACGTGACTATCATACCTGAGAAAATCGATTTAGATCAAAGTTCATCAAATTGAAACAAAAAAAAAAAACGGGCTTTATAAACAAAAATAGAGTTTGTAATGATTTAAAATAAATTGTAAACAATAGAAATTGTCAACAAATATAAAACTAATAATTAAATATTGATAAATATTTGAAATAAATCGTCATTAACTTGTTTATAATTAGTTGTTAAATGATATTTATTTCAGTTTTTATCGGTAATTATTTAGTATTGTATTAATTAAATACACCGTCATTAAAAAAACAGTTATTAATTATGTTAATATAATTTTAAGTTCATCCCAAAAACAATTATCAACCAAGTTCAGGGGCGTATTAAGGCGATTTCACGACGAGCAAAGACTCACTGTTATAGAGTTGTGCACAGCTGATTGTTATTTTTTTTTAAAAGAAAATCCTTTTTGACTCGTTTCCAATAGTAATAAGCTATAATCTCAAATGATTTTTTTTTTGGAAAAATGTTCAGTCCTTTGTAAAAAGGAAAATAAAAGTCAACGCTGCACAACTCAACAACAGTGGATGTTTGTACGTCGTGAAAGCCCCTTAAGGCTGACATATAACATAAGTCGGTTTCATATGTAGCGTATAGTTGACCAAATTTTGTATCGATTTTATTGCTTGATGACTTTGATCTCCAGAATTACTGCAAATTTCTTTCAATCTGTATTATCTCTCCAAATAAATTCGTTTCCAATAGAAAATTTGAACAGATGTTTTCACTACCGACTATCTCGCGATTTATGATGACTTGCAACCACTTGAAGGTTTCTATTTTTAAAATTCTTTCGTCAAAATTATTGCAGTAATTCTAGGGATCAAAACGGTATCAGGCAATAACATCTATACGAAATTTGGTCTACTATACCACTTGAAGAAATAAAGGCAATTTCTAATGTAACAATCTTAAAATTTTGTTAACGAAGTTACAAATAACAAAAACAAAATTCAAACTTTTTGTGGACCACTTTTGATCCAAGCACTACCGATTGAGAAACACTGTCATAACTAACGTAAAAATAGCTTCACGTCTCCATAGTGTTTGGGCAAACGGTCCCATTTTCTTAAGGCCAAAAGTCGTCCCTGACAAAATCAAAGAGCACATAAATTCACGAAAATTTTTATTATAAATCAAATTTTCAGCATTACGATTGTTCTAATATAGGACAAAATATCGGGTCAAGATTTGAAAAGCTAGATGGCGCTTCAAAAAGTTACCCAATTGAACTAAAATTCGATTGTTTGAAAAACCAAGACGCTTCAAACTCTCTTAAAATTTCGTAAAGAGGGATATCAATCAAAAGAAAAACAACTAACTTAACAAATCATTTTATAGCCATAAGAATTTTTAGAAATGTGTCTCTCCAAGGTTTCCACCAAATTATCAAATCCAAGAAAATCGCTAGAGTTACAATTAGTGAAATTCACACCAATTTGGCTGCAAAGTTATAAATATTTCGTACCTTTGGGGTTGCTCTATTATTTTAAAGCTATAAAACTCATAAGAAGTTTCTTGTTGTTCTTGTTTACGAAATCTTAGTTGCTATATTGGACAGAGATGCAAGATGGCCCTATTGAGGAGTTTTACAGCTTAAAATAATCGGATTATATAGTAAAGAAACATGCGAGTCTCATGATCGTTCAGATTCATTCGCCTACGCATTGAACACAGCTTAAACAACTATATAAGACAGAGAACGTAGTATATTAACTTAAATCGGTAAAATTGATTAGAGCTTGACTGACTTCTCATGAGTGTTCTGATGTCTCTTTGTTAAATTATTTCTTCGATTTTTTTTCTATTTGAGGGGTACGAGATGAAAAGTTTGAAGACCATCATCAATTATCAGTAAAAGGCGGATTGAAGGTCATTTGGTTAGAATTACAACGCTCGAAATGCACCATTGGCGTAGTTTAAAATGCATGTATTTACATAAATTTATAAGAAAAGACACGTAGAACAAATCAACAAAAATGTGTTTATAATTTTAATTTTTTGTTTTTAATTATTTTTGTCAAAAATTGTTGTTTTTTAAAATTTTCTATGGTAAAAACATCAGTTTGTTGCCCCTGACGAGCCGTCTTTTAAAGAATGAGAGAGAGCGGCGAGAATTTCATAGAAATACGGTACAACTAGGCACCTGTTTTTTAGCCGTAACGTCGCAACGTAACGGTAGCAGTTCAACTGGTCCACTGCTTCTCTATGTGCGGAGTAGTTCGGACTCTATTTGTAGAGAAAAACGTTTCACAAGAAAAGATAGATTATGCAAGTACAATAGCTGTAGCCAATACGCTCTATATGGATTTGTCAGGAGACTGGAATTTGCCTTGCTCTATCTTGGAGCAGCTATCCGCTCTTTAGTTATCAGTCTATAAACATACTTTTTCATGTGTTTCTTTAAATTTAAGGTTCCCGTTCAATGAATCTTTACTCGTCCAATATTACTTAAATCTTTCTAATACTTAACTAAAGTGCTTAGGGATTAGAGATTACGGACACCGAGTCGTGGGGGGCGGAAGCATATCGAGACAACAGATATTGGCCAATAGCGCAGCGCGCAAGTCCTGTAGAATAGAAGGGGAAATACCCAGTGAAACAATTGTAGAATTTTTCTCGATCTGACTGTCCAATATCGTATTTCAATTTTTACGGGCACACCATACACAATGTAAAAATCCCACAAGTATCCTTCCAGTGCTATACAATCTATAACTTCTAATTATTACTATCTCTGGAACAAATCTCGTTAAATTCAATACACATATCCAGTTCGTCCGATTGACGTTAACGCTATCTGCGTCTTTTCCATCTTCATAAAAAAATCATTATATTGGAAATTACAGAATTTTACACCTGTATCGTTATCTGTGATTATTTTTAGCTTTAACGTATAATTTGGGTTATTTGCGAAACCGAAGATTTTTGACGTAGATAGTAATTTTGCATCACATTCAGTTTTTCACCAATTAGATTCAACTTATTAATGTCCCCTTTAGATTTACACAAGACTTAAGGAAATGGATGATTTGGTTGATCGGACAGTCTATATATTAATTTTGATAAATGATTCTTTTGCAGCTGCTACTGGTGTAACTTATATGTACATAATCATGCAATAATTGTAACAATCTGTACAAGGTATAACAGTTGCGACATAATCATTAATTATATCTATCAAATAACCATGATTTATAAATCAATTTGGAATTCTTTTTGTAAATATATTTTTTAAAGTTTTGACTTCAATAAAGCGAAATATGTTGGAGCGGAAACAAGATTAATAATATTTTAAGAAACTATAGAGCATTTCATTTAATTTATCCATTTGAAGGCGTGTCATGTGGACAGTCGAAGGTAAGGCAGACATCTGTATAATCATCGTTTGCCTCTCCCTCACTGCTGAAAGGCACTTTAAAACATTGCACAATTAGTGAAGTTTTTACTTCAAAAGAATCATATTTGATAATCCAAAAGTTGATTCATTCCGTAATTCTCTACTATAAATCTATTTTATCTGGAACAATGGAACTATTGAGTTTTCAAATCAAAACAAACCACAATGATTTGCAGTTTTTGTTCAGATATAAAGATAATGGCATATATATGCAACTTGCCAGAATTGCTACCACAAATCCTATGAAGTATTGCAACAATATCTCGTAGTCGTAGCATATTTCATACAAATGCGTTCTCGTGTTTGATCAAATAATAAATGATTGCCTTTATATATTTATTTTAAGTGCAAAGGCTTAATGATGTATCACGATGTTCGTCGATCCGCTGTTGTTGAGTTGTGTTGGAAACAAATTCAAAAAATTCTTTGTAAAAAAATAATTAAAGTCAACGCTGTACAACGCAACAATAGCGGATCGACAAACATCGTGATTCACCGTTAAAACCTTGCTAGTACATCCGCCTTCTGCTTATCATTCGAAGACTTATATTCGTTTTTCAGTAGAAGGTGCATATATCACCTGAACAATCATGAAATATAAGAACGGCTCAACAAATTCTAGCAATTTTCAAGGAACTCTAGCAACATTATAGTTGCGCAAATTCTGTACGGATTTCTGATCTAATGACTTTACAATGTACAAAGAATCTTAAATTTTCAGAATAAAAGGCCGCATCTGTCCAATTATCCTTTCCGCCCTATATCGTATAATTAAGGTGAAACACGCTGTACAGTAATCCCTGTTAAGTTATAATCCCAATAAATGCAACTAACACGATAGTCATATCTAAATTTACCATAAATATCAACACTGTTTCTTATTGGTTGAAAACAACACAAAGAAATCAACAATAAAACAAAAATAACTACCCAATACTGTTAAAATATAGATTAGATATTGTTTAAGTAGTTCATGAACAGGTCTATATTTTACTATCATGTCGGTGACTAATACATAACATACACATTAGTGATGAACAACAAAAAAATATGATTGATAATATTGATTGTGTAGGGCATTAAGCTACGATTAATAATAAAGAATTTTCATCGTTTAATTAAATGTGGAAATTGTTTGTTTGAAAAAAATCACAGCAATTACGAATATGTTAGATCAGTGTTTCTCAACCACCGCAAGATGATGCTACCCGTCCCTGAACAAATTAGCCCACAAAAAAACAAAACTTTAAAAATATGAAAAAGAAATGAACATTAAAAGAATTTGTTAACGGTATTATAAAATTTATAAACTATAGTAGTAGTTATTTAGAAATGTTCTAGAAATTGATATTGTGTATATGTAAATCTAATTCCCAATAAAATAAAAAAATGAGTATACTCTGACCAAAAATTAAGTATAAAATTTCAAATTGCAGATGATAAGTTATAGGCAACTTAATGTTTGAGAAGTTCCTATCTTTTAGATGTTTACATGAACGAAAAAGAACATTATATAGTGACACTCTTGTTTGAATAAAACCCTACGTATTTTTTACTATTAATCCTGAAGTTCAGTATTTTATATTTCTTTGAAAATTGTAAAATCCTTTTCGAATCAATTTTCTGTTTAATACAATGAAGAATTTAAATTTTGGGGTCTTAATAGAGGGACTATTTATCGATGCGTAGGTTAGCTACAATTCTGTCATTTGAAATTTTATGCTTAATTTTTAGACGGAGTATATGTTTTTTTTACTCGTCAGAAAGTATAAGCTGAGGATCTGTCTGTCTCTGTACATTCATCTATAATTTTACCGGTTCGCCGTAAAAACACCGTGTTAAATTGTAATACATTTTTATCAAATAATTTTGCTATAATAGTATGTACTACAATTATAGAAATTGTTTGTTCACTGATAATTCCATGTACGAACACTTATAATTGTTTAAACAAATAAAAAAATATGAAATTTCATATCATGTTTTGTACTTAGTATTGTTGAAAACAATTGAAACCTAATGTTTATGTGAAAAATGAGAAATAAAAGTCATTAGCCTTAAATTAATAACAGCTGATTTGTAAATTTTCAACATCATTAATAATAATAATAAATAGAAATGAAAGACATGCATTTAAACAATAACAATTTTTCACGTTTAGTTTTTATTATTTTCGAATTACAAAAATCGCTTTTTTTTTCTCCGAAAGAAAACGTTAACTCAAAAATAATTTAAGTTGAGTTGAGACAAGGTTAAAAATTTTGTTTTCAATTTTGCTCCTCTGTTATTACGTAATAATGTTTTTTTATATCAATGATAAAAAAATAACGCTATTTAACATGTATTCTGTTAATTTTCCACTAAAAATTTTATGTAAATTTGTTCTAGATTTTTCTTTAATTTAATGATTAACATTATCGCTTTTTTTCTCTGGAAAAAGTTGTAGAATTTTCATTGTTGATTTTGTTGTTTAACACCTACCGTGTTGTATAAAAATCCGGAAAAAGCGAAGTATCGTCTTCGTATTGCGGTGGTACGTTTAGATACATAGCACTATGTTCTAACATTATTACGATCACAGAAAGTTTAATTTTTTCCCTAATTATTGTTGACTAGAATTCACACTTTCTTTATAAGAGTTTTGTGTTTGAAATTAATAACATAACAATTTATACAGAAATCATTCATGATTTTGTAAAAAAATTCATATTGTGAAATCGTTTTGAAATCGAAACGTATTCATGCAAAACTCTCTCAATTTAAAAACTAACACTTTTCCACACTAAAATCCCAACACTTTCCGATTTTTCTATACCTATATATTTTTTTATTGTTTTATTACCAATTAATAAAATAGAGAATCATAAAAAACTTGTCTTTATAAAACACAGAACACTCTCTACGGTGCGGTTCGCGCAGTATCGAAGCCGGCAACTCAATGGCATTATAGGAGAGAAACTAGTCCCCGCCGCGTAATAGTCGTCTTCACAGTTGTCGTCGTCGACGTCCGTTGTTGTCGATAATACAACGTCGCCGTCAATGTCTATTCCACATATCTACAACACGTCGTTGTTGTTGCCGTTGTCGTTGTTTTAGTGGGTATCCGTGCGCTGAGCGCGAGGATTTTTCAAATGAGGTTAGTAGGTCGTCGTGACGCAGTCAGATACTGCTATAACACAACACGATGGCGACCAACGCAACAACAACGATTCACTACTATATTTTTATTATAATCATACATTTTTAGTTTAGTAACAAGGCTATCCTATTACAATAATGATTCAAAAATAAAGGTTTATTGAAATTTTTTAAAAATTCATATAAAATTACCCAAACATAGATAGATTATTTTCAAATAATGACCTCGTTGAAAGCTTGATTTGTTGATGACCAGCGAGGAACTTTGCAACACGATAAAAACAACTGATTTTATTCGATCCAAACAAATTTTCAAAAATTAAACAGATCTCCGAATTAGGGTAAAATTATCCACGTGTCAATTTTACCCTCTATCAGAATTTACAAAATTAAATAATACTAATACGTTATAATTTGATTATAAATTTCGTTTGTTCGACGTCTCTAATTGGTGAAAATCGACGTAAATTCTATAAATATTAAATTAGACGCATTTTTTTGGCTAACGATCATCATTAATATAAAACATCAAAAAAATATTAATAATAATGTCGAATCTATTGGCGAATGTGAACACAATTCGCTTGAAATGTTCTATATTGTAAATATAGTCCATCGTATTGAACTTGACCGATTTGACTTTGAAACTAGTTTTTTTCTCTCTGTATTAGATTTTCCAGATTTTTCGCCTGGTTGCTGGATGTTCACACTAAAATTAAGCTTTATTATATTTATAAAAAGCTAAAAACTCTTATTTGAAATAATGAGCTATAAAAAGTACAACAATACACCTGTTGGGAGAAATAATCTATCCAGCCTTGAAACTTTCTCTTTCTTTTTTAAAACTTTAAAATAGATTACTTCTCATGACATGATGGAATGGGTGTACGATTATTACTCTATATCGTTGGTTGGGAGAGTGAAATCATAATTTTTAGAAAATATGTTTTAATCTTTAACTAAAAGTATTGAGTATCAATTAAGCTAAGCTTAATATGGATGAGTTTAAAAAGATAGCTGGACTGTCCCGCAGCTAAGATTGAACCCATAAAAAGCAGTTATAAACAAGACTATCTTTTATGAGAAAGAAAAAGAACAAGAAGAATTTAAAAAGTCCAACAAGAACAGAAGTTTGTTCTATAGTATCATAAGAAAATTGCATTAATTATGAGGAACTGCTAAATATAGGAAGTGGCACCAATTCGGTTACAAATGTGTATCCATTATGTCAATTTCAGAACGTTTTGCTATAATTAACACGTGTTTGGTGATAGTTTGCCAAAATTTTGGTAAAATGTTCAAAACGGAAATTTTCGAATGGAATTAGCTCACGATTGTCGATCATCTTTGCTCGCAAATGGAACTTAAAGATGTGAAAATTAAGCATAAAATCTCAAATGATGGAAATTTAACTAAGCCCCCCAACGAAGCTTCTATCAAGGACCCAAAATTTGAATTCTACGTTATTGTATTAAACTGAAAATTGAATTGATTCAAAAACGATTTTAGAATCTCTAAAGAAATATAACATATTGAACTTTGAAGTTATTATTTAAAAATTTTTGTTTTATTAAAACAAGAGTGCCACCATACAATATTCTTTTTGTTTCAACATGAGAAACTTAGGAACTTTTCAAATATTAAGTTGGGTACACTCAATTTTTTGAATGGAGGAACACGGTAGACGTAAAGGCGTGAAGGATTTATACCAAGATGTTTACAAAAGGATTGTGTAATAGTTAGGTTCTAACGAATCGCAATAAACAAACAGCTGTCGAGGCGGTAAAGGGATGGTCTTTTTTCAGTGGCGTCCACAAAATATATTTAACTGGGTTCAAATAACCAAAACTATACTATTGTTTTATCTTTTTTCATCCAGTAATTTTGTTTTTGTTTCCTATAAGTTTTTATGGATACTATAAATTTCAGATATGCTCATTTTATTCTTATTATGTAGATAATGCAACTTTAAAAATATTTATATATAATCAGGACGCCACTGAAAAAGAAGATCCTCGCATCGTTTATTTATTCTGATTGGTTAAAACGTGACTATACCACAGTGTCCAGTTGACCCTCCCACTCTGTTCCGTCAAAGTGGAAAAAGACTCTACAATAATTTTATTTCGTCCTAAAGAATAGAGTAAGAGAATTTCTATCGGAATATCAAGTAGAATCAAAAGACTGCAAAATCTGTCTTCAGGATGATAATTATTAAAATTTTAGATTACTTTAGAGAACTTATGGGATGAGATAAACATGCCATTTGCATAGAAAACATTTCGGCTGTGCTCATGCAAGTAGAGAAATTGACCTGACCGCCAATTAGAGGCATTATTTTAGGATTATTTAATAATTAAATTCAGGAACTGATAGTATTGTACAAAATGACAGATTCTTCGTTCTTCGTCCGGCGTATAGAGAGAGGGTTTGTAGATTATTTGAAATACTCTCAAAAATTGTGCTGGAAAATCTGGGTTCTCTTCAGTTTTAGCCTAGGTTTTGTACCAAAAAAAACTTGAAATAGGTATTTAATTTAGAATAGATGTAGCTATTTCTAAGTTATTATTATTCACGTATTGTAAAGATTTGGGAAATCCTATCACAGGAACTGGATACCATTTTAGATAAATCTACAAGTTGCGAACCTAATTAAAAGCCACGCATTAAATTTGCACATATTTTATATCGACAAATGATGCTTTACAATGAGAAGTTCAGGTTTTTGTTTTGTAGCTCTACAAAAACGTGTTTGTATAGATAACTCAGTACCTTAAAAGTTTTTCAAGCTCTGTATAATGCTATCATTTAGGAGTTTCACGAATCTTGTGAATTGAAGAGTGTAGGGCGGGCATCAAGCAATTTCCACTGATTTCCCTGAATTCATTTTCAAAATTATATTTTTTTTAAAATTAATCAAACATTTAGTGGTAAAAGAGTTGACCATTCTGATAATTTGATTCAAACAATATTTACGACTAAATTCATCCCATAGCAAATCAAATTCTATCTTTTTTAAAATGAGAAGCTAATCAAATAAATGTATTGAGGGGTGAATTTGCAGTTATGCAATTTTTGTAAATAAAACCAACACTTCATCCCTCTGAACTCCTATATACAGAAAGGTATGTAGTGCAGTAATCACGGACTTGATCTATCTTGATCATATTTTAGTATCTGTACAGTCTTTTATGAGAATGTCGTGTATTTGCCGTAATAATTAATAATTTCGTAATACTGTAATAAATTATATTACGATTATGACCGACATTATTATGAAATTATTAATAATAAATGATTATCTTTTTAAAAATTTAACGACTATTCGAGGCAAAATTCAAGTATTTTTAAGATAATTTATACTAAAATCTTTATTAATTATAAAACATAGAACTATTTAAATATTTAAATTCAATAAAGTGCGATAATAATAACCTCTACTGTAGTTTTATTATATATTAAATTTTTTAAATGTAAAATAAATGAAAATCTTGAAACAATACACGTTCTAACTATGTAAATACATTAGACATACGTGAATATTATAACAAAAATATTTAAGAGTTGTGTATTGTAAACGGTCAATGGGTTATTGCGTGATTTGTTTGAAACTAAGCAAATTATATTCAATAACTAACAAACAACAAAAAAAGATATATAATAGATTACACGACGAATTTGATTCATCCAAAAATTTTCAACTGATTTCTAATTCTTTCACAATAAAATGATGAAAAATAATATATAGATGAAAAAAAATAACACTATGGAAATACCAATTATGGTCATTATTACCATCATGACTATACAGTTTTTGTATATATGTATATATTTTTTTAATAAAACATGACACATCAGCTTCAGGTATTTTACAGAAACAAAAAACTTTTACATGAAATCGACATTGACACACTAACATTGGATTTTATCATTGACCATTTTGATGGAAATCCAATAACTCAACAAATCCCACATATGAATTCTACACATAAACATTTATAGTATTGATAATTAATTGCCTGATTAGTAATTAACAGGTGATAAAGTGGAAATAGGAAAGCAATGGAAATTTTACTGTCCCGTACACAACTTGTTTTCCTTAACATTTCGTTAATGAAAAACATACGAAATTGCGGTTAATAACGATAATTTAGACGAAAAATGAAAGTCAATCCATGATTCAATACTGATGATCTAATAATTTGATTTTACACCAATATCAAACCACAATCGATTTGGTAATGAAGGGACGTCACTAAGAATATATATAGTGTTTCACTTAAATATCCCAATTATTTGGGACTGGAATATGAATTTCTTAACAGTTTTTGACATTGACAGGGTTGGTCTTCGTAGGTAATTGTACCTATGAGCATTTCTAATTATAAATCTTAAATAGGTTCGTATTTGCCACCATTTAACTTCAAAAAAAAATTGAAAGTGCGTTGAACGCCGCGCGTTAGAAGTGAAACTTCTTGGGTTAGAGATGAAGTTTATTTCTTTGATTGGTTGTATGAAAGCTCGATGTTTTTCTGCAGTTGTTTTTTTCTGTATTTACATTTACATACTGTATTTACATATACAGTTGCGGTCAAAAATTTTGGACAGCGGTTTAGACTGGGCCAAACATTACTGTTATTATTAACGTTTAATGTCAAAATTACTGACTCTTTGAATATAAAATATTAAAGGCTGTCCTACACCAAGTGACAATTAGATGTCCTTGATGTTCGAAATTTTTTGATCGCAACTGTATAATTTAACGCCATTAATTAATTTATAAATTTTCATTTTAAAAAGTTAACAACAGTGATTCTAACCTCACTTTCTTTGACGTTATTGTTCAAACATTTCGATATTTTGCCAGATTACGACTTAATTAATAGAATTCATATTGTTAATTTTATGAATATAAATCAACGAACGGGCGGCTCTGCTAGTTAATTTATAAATTCAAAAATCACCGAGGTAAGCCTTGAAATTTTAGTTTCGTTCCAGAGGGCGCTGTACATCAATCAATGCCACCAACTTTAGACCCTAGTTCCCTAGTGTTTATTTTACGCAGTTGGCAGAACTGACAGAGTATAAGCGACGCTATTGGTAACGCCCACACTCTTCTGTTAGAGGGGAAGTGTTTCCCCTCACCGCGTCGCATTTTTCGTTACTTAGTGAAAATACATTGAAAAATATTTACCCCCAAGCGCGCCTAAGGAAGTTTCACTTCAAAAGTATAAAAAAGATGATAGAGGTATTTCCATTGGAAAAATCGGAAAATTGTTTCATTATCGAAGATTTCAGAAAGTTTAATCACAGTAGAGATCAGCGTTCTCCAAACATTCATGGGTTGCCGATCGATATAGAATCTGTTTGTGGATAAGTAAAACAAAAAATTGAAGTAAATACTGCAGAATTTTCTCAGCTCTCGATATCAAATATTACGTAATAATTTCTGCTACAGATTTACACTTTAAACTGACACTTTTGCCTTCAAAGTTACTTATACCCTTAAATTTGTAAAAACTCCAAACCGTTAGGATTGACTAGCGCAGAATATACACTAATTGGTCATTTCATCCTGTTGTGTTATAATTGCAGAGCAACTATAGAAGTGGAAATCTCATCGCCATTAACCAAAGGCATACGAACGTATAATACACTCCATTCAGTCCGATTTAAAAAACTTGTGGTGTGGCTGTTTATTTTTATATACCTAAATAGGGTATCCCGAAAATTCAGTAAAAATTTTTTTTTTCTTTGAATGTCTCTAAAATGCTCAAAAGTTGGTCCTAACATTATTTTACGTTATCTTATTGTTAAAATGAATTTTGAAAAATTTTGAAATTTTTTTTACTAACTTAATATTTCCTAAAATCTATTTACAATGTTCACACTTTACTTTAATTCCATTTAAAAAAAGAAGATTCAGCAAATTTAAATCCATGGAAGTTAAATATTTTCTTAAGTACCCCGTTTTGCCCCCACGTATATAAATGTTTACGATAAAATGCTGCAGCTAGCCAATCAAGGCAGGTTAGTGATAGAAATTAAATTTACCGAGTCTTTCAGTGGCGTAAAATAAATGTCCATTGTTTCTAACATTGGTTACTGTTACAGTTGTCACTAGCGGCACGCCTATGGATCAATATATATAATAATCTAGCTCTATTGCCCCATCTTTCCACCGACCATTGGTTGCATATAGTCACAATCCGCAATAAGATAAAGTCTCCAAGCAACAATAGTTGAACTATATGAAGTCACCTATTTCAAGACTTGCTACAGGTGCTCAAATTTGTCGCTACAGGGCATACTTAGTGTAACTTTGATATTTCATAAAAGAGAAACATTATTTATATACAGATTTAGTAAGTTGGGTGAAATAACAAATTTGATCCCATATAAAGGTGAATTAAGTGTGAAAACACAATGTGTAGGAGTAAAAAGATTTCTTCATCAATAACTTTCAGGATTGTTTGCCATTCAATTTTGGGTACGCGACTTACATGTTAGAGAAGCGATATCAATGAACAGATGCACAGTATGGTAGACAATTTCGACAGCTTGCAAGCTAGCTACAAAGATCCATCATCTATCAACTTAGACATTGTCTGTTAAATTTTTAACACATTTTTCATGTTAGATTGACAAATCAAGTAAACTAACATAAGTTTTATCTCAAAAGTCAAGTCATCCTCAAATTATCATATAACAAATAATAATAATAAAAAACAACACGATTATATAATTGGAAATTTAGATATTTTCTAAACAATTTAAGAACAATCCGAAATTCTTAAAATATTTTCTTTGTTAGGAAAATTTATAGGTATACAAATTAAACACTCTGTATAACTGAATATTTGAAATAAATTAACTCAAAAATTCATTTGTTTATAATAAAGCTACTTTCCTTTTTCTATTTCGTTCAATAAAATTGTTTAAAACAATATTAACTGTTGTGGTAAGAATTTCTTTTATAATGCAATCATTTCTTCACACTTATTACCATTATAATCATTATTTTTATTAATCATCATTGTCGATAATAATCTAATTTTTCTACATAAATAAATATGTATGAGTTCTATAGAAAAACGGAACAATTTTGCAACAAACTACTACTCAGATATAAATGTACATATGTAAAAAAAATATATAAATTATTTGTGTTATTAATAAATATAGGTGTGTGTATGTGTTGTATATGTTTTGAGTTTGGGAATTTGATTACGTCAAATCAATGTAGGTAAATAACATTATTATTAATTTATTTAATTGATTTTTTCTTAATCATTTTTTAGTTGTATTTTGTAAATTTTATAGAATTTTCATCAAGTATTCTCAATTTGTTTAAACAATCGAAAATGATCCCACAAACGCCATCTATACTATAGCTTTAAATTAATATTGAGCGAACGTCATCATGACGTCATATTTTGGCCGTTCAATATAGTCGTGTTCGCGAAAGCTGTTATCAATGTCAAGCTATAAAGTAAGAGTTAATTGTTCATCCACTATGTGCTATATACTGTATTGTTGTTGTGTCTTTTTCAGTTTATCTATCTATCTATCTCTTTTTCTATGTATCTATTACTACTACAAAGTTTTTATTTATTTTGTTATTAAGACTACTATTTACTGAGACCATCTAAATTCTATAAATAATTACTTGAAAATAAAGTACTTACTTTTTTTTTGAGTGTTCAAAAGTAGTACATACACGTCTATAATTGAAAGCAAAAATATCAAATTTCCTATTAGATTTACTGTTTGATCAAAGTAGGATTGAATCGTCAACATATCTTTATCTCTTCATTTTTAATTAAAAGATCTACGATAAAATAAGGCTAGTTTATAGATAACATAGAAACAATATATGTTGTTGTTGAAATCAACAATAATACGATATTTGTTTTTCAAATACATAGTAAATACTTTTATAAAGATATTTATGGTTGAATTTCAATAAATTATTAATTTTTCAAAACAGGTTCTATAGAGAGGGTTTACTGTAATTTATTATTCGTAGGTACTGGTAGCCGTAAACTGAAGGAATAAAAAACCTAAGGTATTAGAAAGAATGTGGGCGGTCTCTTAGCATTTACCACCTAATCATAATTTCCGCATTAGCTCCTAAACTGGAGACGATCTACACCAGTGTTTCTCGAAAGACTTATTTTGAATGAACAATTCTTGGCGCGGAGGGGCTCAGACATTGGCTGGCTTCTTTGGGCCGGAGCCGATTCTCCCCATCCCCAAAACTCGTCAGAAACGGGCTCTGGAGGAATGGATCTCTTCATCCCACTTGAAGGAATGGAGAGAACCCAAAGGACTGCGTCAGTCTAGGATCTTTATCGAAGGTTCTGACGCTAAGCGCAGTAAGGATTTGCTGAGACTTGGTAGAAAAGATCTCAGAACAATTGTTTGGAACTTCAGAAGGACATTCCCATGAATCAACAGTATACACGGCTGGACTCATGAGACGACATCTGTAGGAGAGACTTGGAACAGAGATGGAAAGCTCACGCGTATACTCTGGAGGTGACAGCTAATGGTGGGCTTAGAGAGACACATGCAGATGTAGTGCACATCCCAAAAATAAAAAAAATAAACAATTCGAGTCGAGTTTTGCAACTGAAAATTTAAATCAATAACAATATCGTATCAGATGTGGATGATATAGGGCATCGAGTGATAATTACTTTAAAAAATAAGTAACAAATGATTTAGATACGATCAAGAGTTTCCGGTGCCGTTCCAGGTTTGGGTTTGTTGAGTTGGTGGAACTTCCGTCAGTATTCGTATGAAATAACATCTTCTTTACAAATGCCAAAGGCGAATTGAAGTCGCGTAAGAAAATTGACTTCAAATAATCACAAAATAGCCTCTTTATTCGCCTTTTAGACTAAGCAAAAAAACAGCATTTAAAGTAAACGATGGGACATTGCAAAATAAATAGGTTTGACGATGGGTAGGTGACACCTTTGTGGTCTCCTTCAAAAACCCATTGACTATAAAACAAAAGGCTGACTTTGTTCGTTTATTGATCGCTACTAATGAAACGAGGAGTTACCACTACACTCGAATCCAAACAACAGTCAAAATAGGGGACAAAAGACGGTGTTTACCTTTATTTGTACAAGTTTTTCGGCTACTAAAGGGATGAATAATGTTGCAGAAGAAAGCAACGATTTTAGTTATGAAGTGTTGAATTATTCGCCTCTATTTTCTTCAAGTTATGTTGCTTCCCAAAAGTTTAGTAGATGTTTTGCAACATCTCCCAAAAATAGTGAATTTACCAGGAAATTTATGACGTTTTCGTTGAGGAAAAAAGCAAATATAATTGAATTTTTTTTCAAACAAATGAATAATTTAACAACATATTCGTTTATAGCATTAGTCACGAACTTGACTACTGAATGCTTAAATAGTGCCCTGCCTGAAAATATCTTATTAAAATTTTCTAATATTTGAATGTTAATTTCGCAAATTTGCATGAATCTATAAAATTCTTTAATAGAAAGTGATTTTCCCTTTTTTTTCTAATTAATTTGATACGTTACTATATCCATGTTATTCTTCATTAATGTCTAAATCATTGGGTGAAATTTGAAATTATTTAACAATAAACTATAGGGATACGTCATCAGTACGATCAACGTTAGTATACTTCATCTATTTAAATTTGGCCGCCTTGACTTCAAGATTAAAGCTACATCATATCGTTTTTTTTTTGTTGAAAATTTTATCAATGAAAGCACAGTTTATTTTGAATATTCGAGACATATTTGAAGGTGTTTATAGTAGACAGGAGGTTGACGTGTTTATAGTACCGATGACAGATGTTCCTGTGAACAACTGTAGATCGTCAACTCGTCTCCCGATAAATCTGTCGATAACTGTACGTGTATTTAAGAAATTTAATCTAAAATCTATCCAGATGCCAGTCATTATGCACAAGAATGTCACAGACATTAAAAAATTTAAATATTAGCCAAGTTACGTAAACAATTAAAGACCGTCTATCTAATTTCATAATTACCGAAATTTGGGAAACTCATCTAAACTATTTGAAGCGTAAAAGACTAGACAGAATAACGTATTCGTTAAATTTTGTAGAAATAATGAGAAATGGGGATTTTATGACTGTATTTAGAGTGCTCGTAGCGATTTTAGAGATTAAAGTAAAAGTAATAATATTACGCCATAAGGCAACAAAAAGATATGTGGTGATAGTGATTGATTGCTTTAATCTCAAGAAAACAGGTGCCATTTCCACCACATCTTTCGTCGCCGTAGTTATTGCGGCCTAATTTAGTTACTTTGACTTTAATTTCTTAAGTCATTCTGGAATACACTTGAGTAATTATCGTACACGTGGTATTAAAGATTCGACACGTTCTGTAGAGAATTAATTGCTGCAATTGGTTTTATACGACAACGAGTTATAACCGACTTAATTCTTTAATAAACACAAGCTAAGCAAATAATTTTTTTGAGCAAATCAAGTCAAGTTGACCGGTTTTCAATAGACCGACTATATAGTTCCATAATTACAGAAATTTCGGAGTCCCATCTAATCTGTTTGAAGCGTAAAAGATTACTTAGAACAACGCATATTATTAGAGTTAATCAATTCTCTAAGTAATTAAGTAATCATCATTAGTAAATTATTCGATCAAAATAATTTATTTTGGGATTGATGTTGATCTTTTGTGGAAGTAATGACGCAGAACGATTTTATGATTCTATTTAGTTTGATCTGATAGGGTTGACAAATTATCATGAGTTACAACCGTGGTAGTAACGCGTTATGTGGAAGAATTGGCAACACAATTATGTATATCGACTCGGCTGCATTTTTACCTAACATAAGCGTTAAATCAATCAAATGATGGAACTAGTGATTATCACACGCCAGAGACTTAGGTACAATTGAACTTGACGAGTCTTTTAACGATGTTAGAATTATTGATAAATATATTCATTGATTAACATAAAGCAACATAACACACAACTTGTGGTTTTCATATGTATGTAATCTATTATGTATATGATTATTATTAATATAACGGTACATAGAGTAATCAAAAGTGGTATCATTGGTTAACGATTTCCATTAAAATTTATTATTCGATTTGTAAAATCAATAGTAATAAAAAGAATTTCAAAAGACAACAAGTTTTTAAACTTTACAATTATGTAAATAATTATAAGAAATATATACGGAATAATAATCAGTTTTTGTTGTTGGAATAAATTTCAAACGAAAAATCGATCAATAAAAACCTTGAATAAAACCAACCATTTTGAAATAAAACATATGAAAATTCATTTTACTATATAATTTTGCAGTAATTTGATTAAAACAACAATAAAAAAAAATCGCTATATTTCCCACCGTATTCTATTTAATTTATTCTAATTAATATTTATCCATTTTATTAAATGTTTAATTCAAAACACAACAAAAAAAAACTAACAATAAAAAAAATGATACATAGCCCATAATATTGTTTAATTTAATCCTTTTATTTTATTATTATTGTTATCATCGTTTATTTGTTCCACTAGAGTGCATTTTGCAAAATATTGTTAATTTACAAAAATCTAATACCGTAAAATGATGAATTGAAAACGAAATTAGTTTCAATTTTGAAGATTCTACTATTTTGCAAAACTTTCTTGATTTTTATTGATTTTTTGCCTCCATTCAGTTTTCAAGACATTTTCACATGACAATTTTTTTTTTGCAGTAACATCTGTTCAACATCCATGAGGAAATTTACTTTCCGGTACAACAAAAGTTTATCAATTTTTGCATTTTATTTCTCGTTAGTTTTTTTTGGGCTAGTTTTAATGTTTAATAAAATCTTGTCGATAAATTTCAATTTCAAAATTTCACTTAATCAATAGCTGTAACAAATACAATTCAATATAGATACTAGGGTCTGGTTTATTTGTGTGTGCGGGGGTGGTTTTTTCTGTATGTTTTCGTTTCTGCAGTATGTGTGTTTGTGTGGGGAAAGAGACGGAAATGGCGCCCTATCGATACGTGCCTGCTTTGGGAACATTTTAATGATTTATTGTGTATATGAGGGGAGAATTCTCTATCATCATATATCCCACCGCCTACACACATTTCAAGACTAAATATTTGAAAATTCTTCCTTCAAAAAATTAATAAATTTCTAAATGAAATATTTGTGTATGAAAGATGGTGTAATAACAATGACAATGTGTGCTAGTGATAGTGGTTTGCTATAGAGAAAGAAAGGGGCGGCGTCGATGTTGTATTCGTCGACGTTGTCTGCGACGTCGACAGCACCAGCACAACCACCACCACCACCATCAATGTAGAAAAACCGATCGATACGACATCCAGCCAGTCAGCATACTGTTGGCGGCGGGTGTGTATTTTATGTATAGAGATATAATATCGGTATCGAGCTGTGGCCGTGGGGCAGGTTAGTCGACGAGGGTCAAGGGCACAAGTAAAGCAAAAGATGATAGAAAAAGATAGATAGTTATAGAGAAACCTGGCCGCCGCCCAAACACTCTCACACCTTATGTATTGTGTATCACAGTATAATATTACCAGTACGTTGTTGGCGGCGTATTTTAGCGATTTTTTTTTTCAAAAAGATCTATAATTTTTTGTAATAGTTTTGGACTGATGATTTTTCCTACAAAAAAAACTGCTCAGCATTAATTAATTAATTAAGAGTATAACATGATTTTAATTAATGATTATAACCATCTTAGAGCAATTATTTCAACAGTTTTGATATAATTGCATCCTGTTTTACAATAGAGTAAGATTTTGATCTGAAGCAGAAAAAACGGCTAGACACAATAGTGTTTGTTGCTTATCGATGGAAAAAATTGCAAATTTCTGAATATAGAAAAAAATAACCATATAAGCTAGCAAAATAAATTAGTAGAGGGTCGAATTTTGAATAAATATCCAATCAAGATAAGATTTTTGCTTCACAAGAAAACACATAAAAAACCAATTAATGTCCAATTATTAGATTTAAAATTTATAAAAATACGAAAAGTACTAATTAAAAATAATTAAATGTTACCAATAGATTGATTCAATTTTATTTAAAATATAACAACTGATATTTTGCAATAAACTTTATAACAAGTTCTAATAAATCCAGATATGTGACGCCTATAAATCATTTATTTGTAATCAAAACTAGATAAAAACACGAGATTATCGACTATATATCCAGAACTATAATCGATCTAGATTGAATCGGTCGACTTGACTTTCGAACAAAAACGACATTTCGTTACGGTTGACAAAATGCAGATTGTCATGCTTAACTTGAAACTACAATAATTATGTTCAACCTTCAATTTACATGGTACGTGAACTACTTTTATCAAATTAACACAATCGAAAGAGTTTCGCAAGAGTCCGCATTGCGTAGATAATAGTAACGCAAAATTAACCCCAATATACAAGATGTTTCGTGAAAAATCCAATTATTCAAAATGAGGAAAAATAGAAAAAAGTGAACAAACCGTTTGTTTGAATTGACGAAAATATCCATAAAACTGGTTGTTGCAGAAACTCACCTGAAACAAATAGAATTATTAAATTTTTGGGGAAAAATTCATGTGATTAATTAAATTTAAATTAAAACAACCCTCGTTTCTTTGAAACTTGATTTCAAAGAGCATTTGCAAAAACGCGAAATTCCCATCACACACAACAATAGAATAAAACTGCCCCTTTATTGATGCGAATTTTAAACAAGTTCTTCCACCCCTTCTGATTTTTTAACCAGTCGAGACGGCTGGCTAAATATTTCAAAAAAAGATTAATTGTAAAAACGCATCATACTATATTGTATTGTACTGCATTATTATTCTTTATCATTATCATTTATCGTGGATGGTCGCTACTTATTGTTAATAATACTAATAACGTACAAGAAAAAGGTAGAAAACGGCATTGTTGTGTACAAAAATCTGTCGTAATATGATTCATACCAACAAATCGAAAAGGAAATACAGGTAATTGTTATTCAAGGTAAAGTTGACACAGTTTGAGTGCCGGGCACGTTACATTAATGTTTTTCGCCTTCCCGGCAACGTTGTCGTCCATATTTTATTTTGTAACGTTATACAATTGCTGATAATTGTAGAATATAGTGGCTGTGTTAATTTTTTTAATTGTAAAAAAATGTCGCTATTATTTTTATTTATTTATTTGTACAATAAAGAGCTTTCTTTATAATCATTATGATTGAAATAAGAAGTAGAAAAAAAAACACGTAGGCATATTTGCATAAAAATTGCATGTTGAAATTATAACCTTGGGAAAAATTGTGATGCACAGTAAAATTTAATAGTGAATAATAAAATAACGTATAAACGAACAATAAACAAAATTAGATTATTCAAGGTACATCCATCTGTTGATTTACACTACACGGTTTTAAAATCAGGCACTACCATTATCCATGATGAATGAATGCAGTTTCATGGCTGCGTAAATAGGATATCTTTTTTAATAAAATTTTTACGAAAAAAAGTACACCGAGATAATCTAGAATACATATTGCAATTGTTACGTTATATAAAGTGCCTGTAATTGTTAGGGTACGTTCATGTCGAATATCCTCGCTACGTCATTATTTACTTGTTACTTAAACACCAAAACGTTTTAAAATAGAAGCTTTCATACCCATTCTAATCTATTATTAAGTGGCTCTTAAGTCTACGCAGTCTGGTGTTAGAAAACTTTTCAAATGAAGTCAATAATGACGAATTAAGTTACGTCATTGATGAAATTATATAATTATGAATCTCAAATGAACTCACAATGACTTAGGTTGCACATTATTACTGACTATATTTGAATAGTGCTATTTTCGGACACTCAAGTGTCACTTACCAATATGGATATATAATGAAAACCAAAAGTTTTTTTTCTTCTTCTTTGTTTCATAAATTGTTAGTAAAACTACTCAAAAAGTTTGAAATAAAGATTTCGTTCTGAAGTTATGAATGGTTAAGTACCGGAGTGTGTAAACCGAAGCTGTTGCTCACGTAGCTATTATATTTAAGAACTTAAAAAAGCCAAACATCAAAACAAAGGATATGAAGAAGAGTTGTTACATAATGCTGAAACTGATGATTAATGAGCAAAGAAGAAGTTCAAGAAAATTTAACAATGCCTTGAATTTGTTCCGATCAGAACAGTCAAAAACGAAGTGTTAAACCTATTTCCCTCCTAATAGGTGCATCTGCAGTTCCAGACATATTTTCTTAAAAATTGACAAATAACACCTGAATATTTCTGATCATTACAATTTTGAAGTATAACAGAA
Organism: Epicauta chinensis; assembly: GCA_021725515.1. Classification (NCBI taxonomy): domain Eukaryota; kingdom Metazoa; phylum Arthropoda; class Insecta; order Coleoptera; family Meloidae; genus Epicauta; species Epicauta chinensis. The sequence continues at coordinate 1,434,114 of JAEDXX010000014.1, forward strand.
TAATCTGCATTCATTTTCATTATATCTTTTCTTACTGAATATTTGGTGGTATAATCATATTAGTTTGACTTCAATCTCCTAACTCAATTCTTCTACTATACTGCTATTTTAGATGAAACTGAAGAGACCAGTGCAAAAAGGGGACATATTAAGTATTTTTCATTTAATCATATGTTACTGTTAATAACAACACACAACTATATTTTTTTATTTAAAGTTGTTCAAGTAAAGGCGAGTTAAAAACGTCTTAAGAATTTGCCCCATTTTTGTGCCGAGAAGAGAACTGGTTATATCATGTTTCATAATAAGTTACAATTACTATAACAGGTACCCCTATTTTAAAAAAAAACTCTTGTCTAGAAAAAAAGCAACATCAGCACTAATGATTGAAACACACTTCTGAACTTTCGTTCCAGATGATGTGTATCCTCAAACGTCATCAAATGCAAACTTTCGCTAGCATACGCAAGTTAACACTTGCAGAAGTCGTATCGAAGCAACAAAAATTTGAAGGGTAGCTCGGTATAAAAACGAAGCAGCTCCGGAGCTGTTTACTTTTTGTACCAAACTGAATTTGAATACAGTGAAGTGTTCGATATAACATGTGTAGTAGTAGACTTCGTTTATACACCAGTCGATGCAGCATTTTTTTCCTAGGCATGATTTGTTTTATTCCGAATCGGTCAGAGGGAGCGTAAAGATGTAAAGTGTTAGACTATGATGTTTACGATAGTCACGTTCTAACGAAACAAAATAAATAAACAATTGTCCATGCGTATTGTAAAGGATATATGAGATAATTTCTGCTATTGAGAATTGACTTCACTGTCTTTCTCACTCTAAGGCAATCGTTTATTCGTTTTGATTCGTTAGAATGTGACTACTACACAGCAAACATTATAGAATAGCAGTTTACAGCTGATTTAGCCCAGCTGGCCGATCCGGGATGAAACAAATTATACCACAAAATAAAAAATTATACAAAAATGGAGTTGCTCCGTTTTTGCACCGATGTTTTCAATTACGGAATGCGGTTTTTTGGAAAATTCTAAAGATTTATGGGGTTTTCGATTGTTCAAATGTTTCGCATGCAATTATACGTTCTCGTTTATTTAATTTACAGACAAAGCAAATAATTGTTCAATAAATGTTGTTAAATAAATAAAGAATGAATATTTCAAATTATTGTTGGTTAATTTCTATTTAATCATCTTAATATTTTGATAAATATGAAATAATTTTCGAGTTCAAAGGGTTTATTATACATACATATATATTCTAAACTTTTAAAAACAACATTAACTATTATATACTTTGTAGAACCGCATTTGTAATTACTGTAATGGGCAATGTAAATTTATTGCTATAAGCGGCAGAAGAGCGAGTGTTTCCATGTAATTTTTTCTCCGTTTTTTTTCTCGATTTTGTTTTGTATTTGTTTTGTTATGTTGTTAGATCTTTTTTTTCTCTCTTATTATTTGTATGCGTGCATGTTAAATTCACATCAGGCGTGGTATATTGTTTGTCTGCAATCTCACCCGTAATCTATTCAAAATAATCGTTCAGACATTTTACAAGATCAATAAATAATTTGTTAATAATCCCACTTTTTTCTATGGAAATTTCGCAAGATATACAGAGTGTTTCACGTAACTGCCTAACTTGTAGCTAATTTTAACAAGTCTCAATAGAAATTTGGACTAGACCTAATTACGTATGGATTTCATGAGCCAACAACCTTATTGCAAGTTGAATGAATGTTAAAAGTGCAAAACATTGATTGTTAAAATTTAACAACAAACCTAGCAATAAAAAAGTCGTCGGGTCATAAAATCGATATAGAATTTGGTCTACTGTACCCCAAATATCTGTATTTATTATTTAAATCTGTATTATTTAAATAGGGGCGTTTTGTTTAATAAACTAAAGGGATTTTACAATAATTATTATAAATAATGCTAATATAATAGGTATATAAAATTATGGAGAATTATTAAATATGTGTGCGCATAATTGTTAGTCCTCGTTAATGAGTGACTCAAATTACTATTATAATTGATAATTATTGATAAAAGTAGGTGATAGGTTTAAATATGCTTAATAGTGTAAATTAACCGAACATTCAATTGTTTATAAATTCACATTTCATAATACTACTAATAATAATTTCTCATAAAAAACACTGGTTTCTCAACTAGTTCATTGTTATCTATTATCATTAAAGCAAACAATGAGGTGTCAACAAACCTCAATGTCAATAAGATTGGATCATGCTTTTATGTGGAGAAAAATAATTTCAATCAAAACTTGAACGATAATATTGTATGTTCATTCGTATTTGGTTAGCTTGACTAATAAGAAAATTGGTGAGGGACACATATCGGTACGTAACAATTTTTTGATCTCCAAAATTCAACCATAAAAGGTACCAAACAGGCCTAGTGATAGTGGACCGACTTATAAGTCACTGAATTACTTTATTGTTATTCCACAAAAACTCTGATGGGATCTTTTCTATACAGCAACTACTTTTATTTGGTCACTAGGTAAGTATTGTCTTCTTTTCACGATTGGAGACAATAAAAGAAATCATTTCGTTATAATATATCATAAAATATCGTGACTTATAAGACAGTCCACCCAAATTTGTTTCGCATTATATCATAGTTTTGTATTTCTTAAACAAAAAGGGAGGATAATTTGTATTGAAAAGGCAGATGTCAATTTGAAATATTTCTTTTAATAAAGCAAGAAGATGTAACAAAATGCCAGCAAATGCATCTGATCTAAGAAATTTACCCAATTTTTCATAAGGAAAATTGAACATTTAAAAAGTGTAAAAGGGTGCAGTAGGGTGAGTTAAAAATCTATCGAATGTATTGCCTCAAAAGGGCCTATATGTTGAAAAAAAATTCGCCCGTTGAGAATTTTTTTTAGCTCAATTCTAGAAGGTGTCGGTGGCCATTTGCAATTTCCCATTTAAATAACACGCATAAAAATTTTTATCCATTAAAAATGCTATAACTTTTGAACCGTTTGAGATAAAGATTTTATCTAGGCATATTCTTGTAGAGCATTAAATTCTCTAAAAAGTGCTTTGGAGTTGATTTTTTAACACAAAAATTCAGACACTTACGGGCTATGACAGTTGATGAAAAATAGATATGTTTTTTTCAACTTTCATAGCCCGTAAGTATATGAATTTTTGAGTTAAAAGAATCAACTTTGCAATATTTTTTATAGGATTTAATGCCCTATAAGAACATGCTTGGATAAAATCTTTATCTCAAACGGTTCAAAAGTTATAGCACCTTTTAAAATTGAGTTAAAAATTTTTCCTAATAGGATAATTTTTTTTTCAACATAAAGGCCCCTTTGACATCATAAATTCGATAGGTTAGTCATTTTGACTCACCCTAAGGTACAGGTCTCCAATTTGCCAAAGTCTTACGTTGTGTTTCCTATTCATATCGTGTCTTTTGGCATTCAATCAATGTTTGCAATCTTGGACTCTATTCAATATCACCAGGGGCGTGTCAGATGATTTCTACATTGTATATGTGAAGTGACTGAAGACCAATTGTAACTGTCGAAAACTCTATATAGACGGCAGAATAGAAAAAAGTCCAACTATCGTGTCAGTGGCTATTTCCCCTTTTATTGTATCTTTTACACTACGTATCTACTCCTATTTCCCGCGACCCGATGTACCTTGCTGGACTGAATTATCTTTACTTGACAAACACATAAACAATGTAGAACTGTCACACCCTCCAAGTGTACTTTATGGAACTGAATGGGGTACAGTTTCGTAATACATATTGGACAGATATATCGACTCCCACGACTTGTAAAAATAATCAATTGTAAGGGCATAAAGATCTATCTACTGATAAATTACAATTTACACGAATTATCGGACATTTTAGACGCCAGCTCGTCAAGTATTGTTTGTAACTCGAATAAAATTCTTCACTTCTCATACATAGACATTCTGTTATAATAAAGCGCTATAGTAATAGTAAAAAAACAAGTGCCAGATTTATAGGACACCATTTCAAGACCTGATAAGATCTTATATTTTGATATTTATTTGATTCTGCACGATAAAATCCGTCTTATAATGTTTTTCCCAACGTTGATCAATCAAAGTACCTGTCATGTAATAAAATTTAACACAAAAAACAATCGAAATGAAAATTTATGAATTCTTTAATTAATCGTCCACTTTAATGAACAACTAAGAAATAAACAATAGCATTTATTAATTCTGTCAATATATCTTTAAACAGTTAATGTCATTCCATGGCATGAGTACGGCGGATTTTCGTTTTATAGAAAAATATTATTATTGGTCACGTCAAGTGAGAAATAGAAGAAAAAACATACACAGGTGTTTGTTGGAATGTTGTAATTTCGATTAGAAAAAAATTAGGTACCAAACAACAATAGTAATAACGTTTTTACGTTTTACAATAAACATTCGTTCATTTTAATTGTATATAATTAGAAAAATTTTTTGCAAATTGATTTCGGAAAAATAAGAAACGTGTAATCGTTTTTTCTCTTCATCAATTTTGAATTGTTGTTTGGATTCTAATAATTAAACAAAATTGTTGCCACATTTAAAGAAAAATTACTAGCGAATGATCACTGTAAAAATCGTTGTCATTGGAAATTAAATTGGCGAATTGCTAAAGTATAATTCTCTGTTGGAAGATATTCTAAAAATAATTAAAACATAATCGAATTTTATGCATTATAAACAGACCAACCTTCTTCGAAGACTCCTATTTTTTTTTTCTTCAAATAAATGAAGAACGATAAAAGATTGTAATCATAAAACTGACCATCACTTTCATTTTTTTTGTGTCGTTTTTTTTATTTACTATTTAATTTTGTTCCTCACACTATAATTTAAAAGATTATTAACAAAAATAATGACGTCATCTATATTTAAATACAATCGAATTTAATTGTAATCTCTCTCGATAATTGTTATAATAATAATAATAACAACAATGTCTAGTTTTATAAAACACGATTTTCCACTGTTACTTATATAGTGAAAATTATACGATTAAAGTTGTAAATTATAACTGGAAGGGTTTATCAGTGCAACTTTGCCCTCTATACTTCCTTATAAATTATTGGTAATAACAACAAACACTACCAGCTACACTTCGCATTTGATTTATCATAGATATGAAATATACAATTTTCATATTTATTTTATTTTATTTTAATTATCCGTATTTTATAATAATACATGTATAGTCGTCTTGATTCAACTTGTCTCAACCGATATTAATGTAATTGTTATTACATCAAAAGAGACTTTTTTCGTTTCAAATCTCTTTTCTTTTCGTCAAAATACAAAAGAATTGGGTGTAATAGAAAAAAGACGAATATTTTATGTTTTCCATTAATAATCTTTCTCATTGAATCATGTATTCTTCCCATCCGGTGTGTAACATCCGCTGACAATGTGTAAAAAAAAAACGTATCTAATTCAGCAATTAAACAAAAATTAGATGGAACGCGTTCTATAAAATTTCATTCATTTTTTTTCCACTAAATTGTTCAAATAATCGCAGCTTTCGAGCCTGTATTCCAAGAACTAATAGTTCTGTATTGATTTTAATTGTTGTTGTTTTTTGTTGTTGTCTAGATGGTGTGTAATGAAACTTTCACCGTATTTTAATTTTTTTTTATTGGAAACATATGCAAACAAATTGATCTTCAACTTGACAGAAACATCATAAAATCTTTCAGCAACATTAAGCAATTGTAACTGATTTGTAAAAGTGTAAATTTACGATTTTCTACACTTTTTTCCTTTTTTTTTTATTTATAGTTTATAGGTAACAAAATGTATGATGACAGATGGACATATCCAGAATTGAAGCAAAATAAACAATTCCCTATTTAACAGCTGGAATCATAGTCTAGATGAGCGATTTCTAACATTTTCTATTTACTGCGACACGTTCTGGCTAAGTTCTGAATATTTCTCATTGAAATGAAGAATTATATAATGCGACACTAGTCATAGTGGAGTGACAAATAAGTCACTTACATTACCAGAAGTTCCGAAAGCTTTTTAGATCTTTTCTTTAAAGCAGGTAGTTTTTGAAAACACAAGTAATATAAAAAGATCCAAATATGTTTTGTATACTCAAAAGTTGTAACTTTTCGCCCGCCATTTCTTATGGAAAGTAGCTGTTTGCACACGCTATGTAATAGTATATATTATATGCGTGCGGAAAATTTTTTGCAGCACATAAATCGATACTAGAGCTATCTGTTGATAGTTTACTTCATCAGAATTTTGTCTATGGTGACGATGGAAACAGTTCTATGTGTGAGATTTATGGTAGTATGTGCAAGTCGCGCCGGTGTTGTCAATTGTCCACTGTGACTGCACTCACTTGATCCGTGCGCTCAACTCCGCTGTCGTGTGCAATTGACAACTTCGCGCACTAGTTGTACAATGTACTATTTTGGTAACAATAGGAGAAATCAAATCTTTTATAAAATTTGATGACTTATAAAAATATAGTCTTAACTAAAGCTTAGTCTTAAATTCAGTCTGTAGTAAATCCATTTTACGTTTATTTCCGTTTGTCAAAACTTCAGTTTAGGATCACTGGTATAGTTCAGTAATTTAAGTTAATTATATAACAATGCTTTTTCTAGGGGACGACTATGGAACTTTTTCATTGGTCATCTCCCCCCAGAATTGCTCTATGTTATGAATATAGGATAACTACAGGCGCCATGGATGATCCCTAGGGACAAAAATGATTGAAAATATGATAGTAGTAGAGAGAGACATTTTGCCATCTCCAATACAGTGTTTCTCAAACTTTCCCACTTTGCTATCCATAAAATGTGTAAATTATTTCGATATATAAAAACACAATAGACAGAACTAATCTATTTCTTAGTACCCATAAAATGTGTAAATTATTTCGATATACAATAGATAGAACTAATCTATTTCTTAGTTCTCTATGATGAACATTATCAATGATAAGTTATTATTAAGAGCATGATTAAGTTGTTTTGAACATCCAATTCGAGCTGCAACATTTTCGTTTTCATAAGTGCAAAATTTTGCAATTTAATTAAGCGAAATAACATCTACAAATTCCATTTGCTTGGAGATAAAATTGAATTGCAAATGGGTAAATTTGATTCACACAAAATTGAAGTTCACAAACAGTTTGTTTGAATGTATCTGCAAGAATAATATCTTTTGATACCAACTAAATAATATTCAACGATAGATTTTTGTGTTCTAAATTCCATACTTTACAAAGATTAGATTGTTTAAGAAAATTTGGATTTCACTTGCAAAAAGGTGAACTGGGGATACAGTAAAATGGTTTCTATCTGTTAACACTGTTAATCTGTTTTAGATTAATATTGCTGTTCCAGTAACATATTCCACTAAGTATGGTGGCTCTAGTAATTGATTTCGTGCAAACCAAAAACGACGACTTTTTTTTGATCGCGAATCATTTGAGGTGAGGGTATGTTTTTCTATTTTTTGGAATTGTAAAACGCTTGTTAAAGGTAAATTTAAAAATTAGGTATCTATGGGAATAAAAACAAAAATGTATAAAGCATTGCAGAGAAACTATGATCTACGTACTATAAATCGAAGAAATATAGCCATATAACGTCGGAACATTACAAGGGAAGTACTGTCAGATAAAGATAGATTTACTGAGTTCTCAAGATTTATCTGCATGGAATGATTCAGCCTACTTTTGTCTTACGTAGGTCTTATAAGCGTTTTTGGTCCTTTGTACTTACAATTAGTGGAAAAATAATTACAGGCAGAACATAGCACACACTGGGAGAGCATTAGAACGCCACATAACTTATATCATTTCTGTGAATCAAAATGGGGTAGGGAACACCGGTGGCAAGATGAGGACTTTGCAGAACCATAAAAGCGAATGCTGCAATCTACTTGTAACAAACGAATAGTAATCCGGACAATATCACATAAAAAATAAACTTTTGTGATACAAGCAGGGGCATTAATTCCTCACTTAATTAACTAAACGTGTTTAAGTGAGTGGCGGTAAGTAATTTGTTCTTCATAGTGTTAGTTACATTGATTTTGCTTTATTTTAAGGTATCTAAAACTGTTTCGGTACCGCCCGGTGCAAGATGAGGTTACTTTAAGGCTTAGGCGAAATAAGATGGACCTGCGATATAAATAGTACCCAAAAATTAGTAGATTTTGGTTCTGTTCTCGTTTCCCACATTCATTTGTCAATGTATCTTTATGTGAATATCTCGTTCGGCACTAATTAAGTATTAACATTGGGTTTCTGATTGAATATTTTTATATTATTTGGGGCGTAGTGAAAACCATTTTAAAACGTTTTATTACGAAACCTTATTAAATTAAGATAGTTGTTGTCAGATTTATTTTTAAGCAATCTAATCAACACATTTTTTGTTTTAACTTGAAGATAGTTAAGATGGTTTTGATAAAATATGAAATTATCATCATCATGTTGAAAGCTTTTTTAGAAAATTGTTTATATTTGAATCAAATTTTTCCTTCTATTTTTATTCTATTAAAAATAAATAAAATATGACTGCTACAATAAATTGAAACGTTTTGTCAAGACCTTGACGTGTTTTACTTTCACTTTTTCCATTTGTGATTTCCTGTCTGTTCCGAAAAACAGGCAGAATTTAGATGAGTCTACTAATAAATATAAAAAGACAGACGGCAAACATGTAGATTTAATTAAAAACGAATACCGTTTCTACCCTTTTTATATGTCATGATTATTATTTGAAAGAAAAAATAATTGAAATTGTAGTTGTAACTGTCTTGTAACGTTACTATTATTAATAATAATTAATTCATTGAATTACAATGATGTAATATCAGTAGAAAACATAGTATTTATTTAATAGATACGTATATGAGACAACATTTATGTAAACTTATTAATAAACAACGAAAATAATCAACTTTGAATTATTTACAACGTCATGCATAGGTTAATTTTCTTTAATAACAACAATAATATTGAATAATCCTCTCAATTTCCTTTGCTATCATCAATTTACTACGTAACTGAAACTGTTCTAGACAATTATTTGATCCGATCAATGCACGATAAGCATTAAAAAACAAATTGAATATGTACTATTATACATACATATGTGTACAAATATTAGCACCATATGTTCGATGTTAATTAATTATTCTTTTTAATAACAACGGTTTTATAACAATTGAATGTGCAAAATAAATTTAAATAGGAGTTGCGCTATAGTTATTCAAATGCAACTTGCCTAACTCAATATAATACAAATTATAGTTTAATCGATTTGTCTTAATAGAAGTAAAAGTGACAGAATTGTAGCAGTAGCAATAGATGAGACAGAATTATGAAATACAAGAATTTTTGCTAAAAAGTGAAAGTGTCTGTTTGTTTTGCATAAGAGAATTTAATTATGAACACTTCAACTCAAAGTTGACATTATCTTTTCACTTCGCTGCTAAATTTGCTGGGATTTGCAAATTTAGAAAAGCCCGGATTACGTAGCTAAAACCAAACTCAGTTTTACCGTACATACATCAAGTTACCCTAACTTAAAGTGGGAAGTAGATTTAGACAACTGGAAATATTGAAAAATATATTTCCAACGTTAAAAATAAGAATGTCAATTCGTTCTGGAGTTATGAGTGGTTAAGTAAAGAAGCTGCTACTCAATCATTTAAGAATTCGAAAAGAAGAATTAAAGTATATCAAAACGAAGAATGTGAAAAATGCTAAATTGCTAAAAATGTGAATTGCTAAATAATGCTGAAATTGATGATTAATCAGCAAAGAAGTAGTTCAATTAAATTTAGCACCGTCTTGAATTTGCTGCTTTCGGACATTCTTTTTTGAAAGGACACTTTTTAACTCAAGAAAAAGTTTTTCACCAATCACTTTCTTTGTATAGCTTGTCAAATCTAGCATTGCGGGTGAAAATTTCAAGGGATGCGCAAATGAAGAAGTGAGAAAGTATTCGGAATTCAGAGATGGAAATATAAGACGCTCGAAAGTACAGTCTGTGACAGAATTCTGTCCTATGAATTATAGGACATAATTCTTAGAATAAAAATAATGTATTTATAAATTAGTTAAATCATACTTATAAAATTTGACTTAACTAATAAAAGAAACAATGAAATAAAATTAGTAATTATAGAATGCTAAAAAATATAAAATGGAATTAAGCAGATAAACACAAAAATTACACATAGCCAATTGCTTCGTTTTTTTTTTTCATTTTAGAGCGTTTATCTTATACAAAAATCCGCTGAAAATACGAATAAAATTCTAACAAAGCTAAGTTTAATTCAGGGAATATTTATTCAGTTTCAATAACATTAAAAAAAACAAATCCAAGATTTCACTGTTGTTTATAATTATAATTGTTTCCATAGTCAATAAGTGGTTTATGTATCTATAATAATTTAAGGGGTGATTATGTGATTGCTGTAGACGATATGAATCGTACGGGAATCTATACACAAATGAAAAAATTACAGTAATACTTTTGCTGTTGAATGTACTTTAGTCACGTGCATCAAATTTTTCTACCACGCAACTAGGGGCGGGACTATTTCACCCGCAATGCTAGATTTGACAAGCTGTATATTTATTTACGTTCTATGAGAACTTAAATTTTAAGTACTGTCATTATTCAAAATGATTGCTCAAATTTATAAGAAAATGACCAAAAAAAAATGTAAAAGTGGAATCTTCAATTTTTTTGGGATAAGTTAGGTTCACACAGAGAATAGGCAAGTCTTTAAAGTAAATTTGAAATTCTTTTGATTTAAATTTTAATTTAAATTACGTGGTTGAGAGTATCCACAGACAGCTACCTCGGATGGACGGCAGCTGTTGTTTTAAATATTTGTTGAAGTAGTCCAAAAAAGTTAATCTATTTATTTGAATGTTTTTGTCAAATGTTCAAAATTTCAAGAAATTCCATGTATTCATTCATTCCTCGTCAAAGAAAGGAGTTTCAAGAAAACACCTACTTCTTCCCTTGTTAGTCAAACTGCGGCCAAAATTTTGTTAAAAATTTCGATTATTTTCCGTTTATCAATTGCCTTCAAATGTAGAAGTACTTTTATTGAAAATTTAATATTTTCAAAAATCCTTAAATGTTAACAAATATAAAGCTGCATCTCCAATCGGCATCTTAATGGATTTCACAGTGATAGAAAGGACCGATTCTAAAATTTGTTTTATTCCGCCCAATATCCCGACAGAAATTCTCTTACTCTTTCGGTATACCGGAAAAGAATTTTTATCGAAATAAAAGACGGAATAAGACGAATTGTAGAATTGGCCCTTAAACCGAACTATTTATCAAAGCAAACAAATAGAAAATCCAGTTCGAAATATATCAAAAGTAGGGACTCTTTTGAGTTAGAAATTTGTATTTACATTAGAGCTCATGTCGACTCCCGTGACTGCTAACAATAGCAATCTTTATTTCAAATGCAACTGGTTTCTCTTAATTTGCAAAAAGATTAGAGGCATTTAATAAAGGACTGAATAGAAACTGGTGGTGGTTTTTTCCTTCAATAACTTTACGTCTCAACTATTAGGGATATAATGAATCATTTCGAGATCAACTTGGATGTTTAAAATTATACATTGGGGAATTATATTTAAAGTAGTAACAGTAAGGTCAGTTTTTTTTTTATATGGAAACAGGTCAGTCCAGTGAACCAACAACTAAAAATGTGATGAATAACCCAACACTCTCAAGGTTACTTTAATAGAAAACTAGGTACAAAACTGAAAAATCAATAAGATTCTATAATTTTTTTTTAAATCGTAATTAATAAAGAAATATATACGAACGAGGAAATCCTACTGGGAACTGCGGTAGCACCCTTGTGGAGGCGACGACGGGACGCCTATTACAACAAAATAAAGAAAAAAGGCAGCCAATCATTAACATCGTGGAACTTTTCGCCCCCAATGGGTTTAAATATTGCTTCATGATAATTATTTATTTTTCTCAGATCTGTATTGCGTTGAGAACAAGTTGTTTAAAAAGATTATCTAATTATTGGCGATTGTTTTGGAGTGAAGGCTATCGGGTCCAATTTGGTTGGAGCATACGTGACTTTTGTCTCGATATTTCCTCAATATCAATTAGTAATCGGTATTGTTTTATTTTTATCTTACAAAGGGGTTGAATTCATTTTGTTTCGAAAAATACGTCAATTCTTGTAATTGTTGTGAAATATACCTATATAATGTAATTCTTATCAACCTACGCATATCTCATATTGTTTATTACATAAAACAGACGACGAGAACGACGGCGACATTAATGAAATCTTACAAATATCAAACTGTATTTCAAGAAAATATTTCTTTGACATATAATAGGGAAACCTTATTAAAAAATTGTTATCATTGATAAACAGTAACCTTTATTCTTTCGTTTAAATTCAATCGTTTTTTTTAGTTTCATCGTTATTTCAATTAAAATCAAACAAGAGGAACACAAAGACAACGTTAATTATCATAATAATAATAATAATAATAACTTTCTCTCTCATATTATGTGTACTTTAACAGATAATTTAACAGTATAAACTTGAAAGTTACATGTACAAAACGCTAAACGATAATTTGGGCGTTTCCAATGGAATTCATTCAAGTCTTGTATAAAGTACCACCCTAATTCACACCAACAGCCAATCCTACACATCTAAAGGGGAGAGAAACTCTCACTTTTAGAATGAAAAGGAAATTAAAGAAAAAAGTCGAAATGGAGAGACATGGCAGAGAAATATAGAATAATATTAAGTAGAAAATATTTACAGAGGAAAAAAAATAACAGTATATTTTCTTCCATTTCGACGATTTATTAAATACGTGTTAGCGACAAAAAGCACTTTGACAATGTATAGAAGTATTAAATTTTGAAGGGAATGATATGTTTTATCGAAATGTTGTTAAAGTTCAAGTCTTGGTAATTTATAAGATGATTTCACATTCAATTAATTAGAAATTAAGACGAGCGGAGATCTCTTAATCTAAATTAGATCTTGATCCCGTCAAGAGTTTCTAAGACTTTACTATGTTGTTGTTGTTGTTGTTGTTGTACTTTACAGCGTAGAAAATCTAGACACATACTGGTTAATCTTCAAACTTGTAGATTGTTTCCCTTAACAGAAAAGTTGATTGTATGTCTTTTGCAGAGTAAATCTAAAAAGCCTCAAGAGTATCTATATAATTAAGACATAATACCATAATACTAAATACAGAAGCTTTTTTATAGTTGCATTAAGGCTGAAGTCCCCGACTTATATCTATAGATATAATAACCAAAGATATTTATGTAAGTTGGAGTTAAAATCGATATTGGATTCGAATACAATTTTCACCTGCTCTCGAGAAAATTGAAGAAAATTCTCAGTGCAAAGGGCTACTAATAAATAAAAATTGACTTTTAATAGAGCTTGTAGTATTTATAGATTACAAATTTACCACACAACTTTACACTTACTTTTAATGCTACTAATATTGTCTTTTATCACTGAATGTACCGTGTTCGATATTACTGTGTATAAAAAAGTAATCTCTCAACACTCCAAAGCATATTTTTCTTTTTCAATTTTTATCCAAACCAATGGAAAGCTTTTGTAGACGAATAGTCTTGTAACCGCAAATTTCAGAGAATTTTTAAAGTGGCCTAGTAATTTTTTTTACTCAAACCATTCCTTAGATAACTTAGTTTATATTCTTGAAAGTTACATTCGAATATATTAATAATTGAAGTAGTTATGAAAGGTAGTTTGGATGAAACAGTCTGTAAATAACGCATTTCTCAATTATGTAAAGAGCTAAGAAATACATATTTAAAAGTAATAAAGCGCTATTTTAAAAAGCAATAGAGTAAATTTAAAAAAAAACAGATGATATATTTATATGGGCTTTTTAAAATTATAAAATTTAGGTTGTCGCTTGGATTATCGGACTACCAGTGTTTCCAGTTTGCTGACATTTACTGTATAGAGACATTACCGTTAACAAATCGGTTTTAATTTAATTAGGAAACTCCATATATCCCGGAATCAATAAAGAGGTGGCACTCCTATAAATCTGTACAATTCCATAAAATTACTGACCAACACACTAAAGTGTGTGTTAAGTAATTCTAGTTAATTCCAACTGTACTTATTTAAGATAATTCTATGAAATATGACGGTTTTTAATAGGAAAGATGCAAAACATATACGGGTGCACGAGCGTAACGAAATGTGCAAAACCTTCTGACCTTAACTAGTATTACTATCAAACAGTAATTATCAAAATAGATAACAATCTGTCTGGATCTATTAGGTATCCTGTATTGCTGAATAAATAAGTGTTGTTCGTTGAAATGCAGTTTTATGAATAAAAAAAAAACGAAATCACCTTTGACACTAGAATTTTGAAACGGGTTAGTCAAATTTGAATTGGTAAAATGTGTTTGTTTATTTTTAAAAACCATTATTAATACACCAATATTTACAGTTAACCGAATACGACTTGACTGTCGACGCAATCGGGACAAACATCATGAGACAACGTTTTCGCGATTACTGTACGTCTGCCTGAATAAAATCTATAATACCACAAACTCCGAATGGAAAGGTAGTATTATAGTTGACAACTAACTGAAGGAAAAAAACAATTTTCTGTACTCTGGGATTAAACTTTTCCTTTCAATCCAAACAGGTCATTTTACGTGTTAACAATGTTATAAAATGTTCGATTTGGAAAAGTTTTTCTCTATTTGATTCTTTTGAACATAAAACCCATAAAAAACGCATTATTTTCATTACGTTTCTAATTAAATTGCCAATAAAACACTATAAACGACTGATTTTTGTTGATAATAAAAGAACGTCACACAACTACCAAGTATATTAGTTGACAATTCAAGTTCGATGATCGGGGCATCAGAGGAACGTTTCACGGTCAAAGACCCAAAAAGTCGAACAAACCAACCCGCCACCATTATTATCAACATCGTCATCATCATCATCATTGTCATCTGCGTCAATGTTTTCTTGCGAAAAATTCTTCCTCAAAGAAACGATGCAGTAGTAAATTGTAGCAGTCGTGTTCTTTTGTACGAATCACACCAAAAAAGACTTGTGATTGTAAATGCAACTTTAATGGAAAAAAAAAACAACAATCTTTATAATAATTACGTTTTTAATAATACAAAACTGTGAGTAGTAAAAGTTGCAATTGTACATACAACCGAAAAGAGGACGTTCTGATGTCACAACCAATATCAATCTATTTTCCAAGAATGGCCAATCAATCTTGTTGCTGGGCTATAAAGAAACTAACTTGATTGGATACGACACATTTTGTTTTAACCGAAAACAAAAATGAAGAAAAAGGGAAAATTAACCAACATTTTGTCAGACATATAAGATAAATTGACAGAAAATTGATAGTCAACACTGTTCTAATCAGAAATCTTTTAGATTCAAACGTATGGGGGACAGATACAGTTGTAGAGACAACGATAATAATACCACACGTACATATGTTGGCTTATTTGGTCAACAGTGCAAGGTCGCTACTAACCTTGTGCAATTATGCACTTGTAATGATGGATGCGTGGGAGGCAGTATATTGTTTGTCTGTGAAAAGATGTTAATATATAAACATACACATATACACAAACCAAACATATACAGATTCTACCACAACAGCAAAACCAGTTTCACAATTCATTCAGATTTTCGTTCATAAATATATGTTTTTTAGTTAATGTATTTATTTAAATAATTATTAAATTTTGATAAATTATCAACATATTGTAATTTAAGTTGAAAATAATAGAAATAATGGCAATTATAAGAGTGAACGTTATTTTTACACAAGTCGATATTGCGCATCTCATTTCCTTTGTTCTCTCTCTTTTCCCTTCTATCCTGTATTATTTTTTATTTTAAACAAAGATTTGGCCATGGTCAGGCAAGACGATGACGTAATCCCAAAATTGGTCAATTTATCTCATCTTGATATTGTAATATCTTAGTAATTAAACAACACTTTTTGCTCACACCGACCGAAATTTGTTGGTTTCCTGCCTATTATCATGTAAATTTAAGAGCTGACGAAAAGTTTTGGAAACAAAAATTACACTTTTTTTCTACAATTTTAATAAAATGTTTTATAATAAAATGCAAGATTTAGTGCAATCAGTGTTGCCAATTGCTTTGAGAGGACTTCGCAATTTCCAATAAAATTTTTGGTATTAAAGCAGAGGAAAATCTTTTTTGACGAAAAACTAATTTTCTAAAATCACTTCCTCAGTCGGCTTTAACCCAGAAATCTGATCACAGAATTATAGATCTGCAAAGATTGCAATTTGCAAACATTGCTTTAGCATTTTTTTGTTTTAATCATTCGCAATCAGTTTACAGGGTGTCTAATATAACTCTTTGACATCTCGCTTGTTTGTCAATTCAAGTGAAAATGTATTTTAAGAAAATAAACTTCAATGTTTAGATATAATTTGCTCGGCACGATAATAAAGTCATCAGTGCAAAAAGCGAACAGTTCCAGTTTTACAAATTTCTCAAGAAAAGGAAAAAACTGTTTTATTGCTAGAGATTTACAACTTGTTCTATATAGATGTTTTATTCAAGTCCTTTAAGTAATTAAGTAATTAACAAAATCTTAAGAGTTGCCTCGAGAAGTGAATTGGATACATCAGGTTTCAGAATAAGCTATAATTAATGAGAACATGTATCCTTATTTTAAAAAATCCTTTTTTAGAAAAAAAAGTAACATTAACACTCAAATATTGAATTTTATTTGCAATTCGTATGTCGTTTCGAATGATGTGTTTCGTCAACCATTATCAAATATAAAATTTTACTAGCATGCGCATATGAGCGTTAGCTCGATGTAAAAATGAAGCAGCTCCGAAGCTGCCGAATTAAACTCGGATACAGTGCAATTTTCGATACAACCTGTGTAGTTTTGGCAGTCAATGCAGCGGTTTTTTTTATTTCATATGTAGGTACCTCAAAAAAAAGAAAAATCAAAAAACGGAGTCATCGCTTTTTTGCACCGGTGTCTTCGATTGTGTTTTTAGCTCATTTGGAAAGGCAAAAAAATCATCAATGAAAGAAATAAAAATTGCTTGTATATCAAAGACTTGTGTTGAAAGCAAAAACTTTACAGAGTATAACTGATCCAAAGATAGTTCTTTTTTTTGAAAAGCAAATAAGATTTGGGAAAGACAGAACAATTTCTTAAACAATTCATTCAAAGTATCTTGTACGATTTTGTCCATTTCCAAAACAGATAGAAGGAAAATCGTACCGGTGAAATAAAGTTTGGACATTGCAGTCTGATTTCCTTATATAATTTTCCTTTTCAATTGACAAAGAAGCGAGATATTTGAGGTTAGATAGGTGCGACATCCTGTATATTAGTCGTACCATTACTGGTGTTATTGATAGTCGAAAACGGGCGCAAAAGCATCTCATGCAGCAAAAAGTTGGAAAGCTACAATCACTGTGGCGAACTTCACAGAAAACACGTCAGGACGTTATACAACATTTATAAATCGAAAACTTTATTGAAAATGAAAATTCAATTACCATGTGGGTTAAGAGGTTATATGTAGTCAGCAGCCCGAAACAAAGGGGTTTTTCAAGATTTTTTTCTAGATAGACCTTTTAGAGCAGATTCTATAATCGTTTTACTCCGTCCGATATTCCAATAGTCTTTCAGTATAATAGAAGATAATTACTGTCGGAATATCGAGCAGAATAGAACGATTGTAGAATCGGCCCTTAGTCTATCAATGTAAAAATATCTGATGTGGTAACTTTTAACTTGCTGTTTCTTTAAATAAAGGTTTTGATGTTGCTAGTCAGTTTCCTGGCGTTCTTCTAAGAAAAGGCGTGTTACAGGGAGAACGATATCTCGGGACTAAATCATCAAATTATTTGTTGACGAGAGAAAACCTTCGATCAATCTCTAAAAAATCTATTAAGCTTATGTACAAATTTGACACTCGTAAGTCCAGCTGTTTTGCGAAAAATGAGTTCAAAGTTTCAAAAGCACAAGCACTTTGCACATATTGCGAAACTTCTCTAAAAATTTGGATGTAACTTTGAGAATATTTGTTGAATTGACATAAAATTTTCTGAAAGAAAGAAAAATCGATTTTTTGAAAATCCTGATTACGTGTAGCTACTTAAGGCCAACGATAGGATAAGCTGCTGTTGTTGGCAACACCGGCCACAATCAAGTAAGATCGCTCGAGTTCAACTTTCCAATTTTGTGAATCAATCATGAGCAGACACAAAAAACAGGAATCTAATTATTCGTGTCCGGATTGCAACTATATAAAAATTATTCAATTGAAATGATAATCGTAAATTAAGCGAAAACTGTGAGTTTCAGTACAGGTAAGACATTATAATTAAAAAAATTTTAATTATTCTTTAAAAAAAAAACGTTCAATTTATCCCATCTAAGTTCTGTGATATTTCAACAATTAAACAGAGTGCTTTTCACAAAAAGCATTAAGTACATTCTGTAATTTTTCCTTCCTTCCGTCAAAAGAAGATTCATTATAACTTGGAAATTTGAAAACTTACTGTAAGTCTATCCGAAAATGTTCAAAGTAAATCTCATGACATTGTGTGTAGGTGTTATGTTATTATTGTTGAACTTTTACAAGGGGTGTAATACATTTTCGAATACTGAAACGAAAAAAAAAACGTAATTAGGAATTACTCCTACACTAAATATTTAACTATATACTGTTACATATCGTTTATATTAATAGGGAGATACAATTACCACGGAATTATGGTTATTTTTTAACTGATGGAATGAATGAATGAATGGATGTGTGTAGTGAATGAAACAAAAAAAAATGCTAAAGAAAATTGCGTTAGTTATGGTCCAATTTTAATGTATTTTTTATCGTTAGTTACACGTATATTATTATAATTATCACCACATAATAGCAACAATACGCCTCAAGATAATCGAAACTATTTAACTATATTGTAAGACGTATTTACACCAATCATACACATTATCCTCATCGGTATTTTTTTTTCTTTGATTATTCATTTTGTCGCATAACTGTACTTAAATTATTACTTAAGGCGATATATGGAGTACACACCCAAATACAACGTGGGAATATCTATATAGTTAAGATACTTTCATATAATCTTGTATCGATTGAATTATTATTTATTTATTTTTGAAACATTTCAAGTTACTATCAAATTATACTTGATAAGTGTTGAGCGATGATGCTGGTCCTTCAGTTGAATTATATGTGGTCTGAATGCATCTTCATAGTCTGGAGTGTATCTCACAAAAAGACCTATCAATCCGATTAATATAAATTAAATCTCAGCTGTTTAATAACGGTAATAATTCATCAAAATCCAGATTAGATCTATCTTTATAGTAATGAATGTAACAAGGGCGTTATGGGGCAAATAACGCCAGAGTGTCGACAGTGTACAGCCTGAGAGCTGCACATCGACCGAGCGCGTTATGCCTATAACGCCCGTGTTGCATTCATGAATTTCTGTTTCATTTTTAAATTTTTTCTTTGATATCTGAAAATTTGAGGTTATGATCACATTTTTCAATGACTGCAAAAAAGATTATTTATCATAGTAACGGGCTATTATTTTTCATAACGACATCGCAACTTCATAATGGCTCGTCGTCAAGTAAACAATTATTATGGTGCAATAATATATACGTATGACATAAATATATTGATTGAATGTAAAATTGAAAACTATACGACGTCTGAATGCAGCAACTGCCAAATCTACCCTCAAACTGCGATTTGTTAAACCAAATTTATAATTGTTTTTAATTAACCATAAGCTTTAATTTATGGTTGATTGTAAGCCGAGATTTGCGTATGCAAGCCACTATTATTTTTTAAAGTTATTAAATTATGTTTGCAATAAAATGAATAAATTGTTTCATAAAAATTTCAAATATTTCACTTAAAAGGAGAAGTTGAGCCCAACAAATTCAATTGCACGTCATATGTTGTACTGCCTTTAAAATAAGAGACATTTATTTTTTTAGCGGACCTTAAATTCTTTTTTAGGAGTTGAAAAAGTAATATAAATATAAGAGCGATTAGTATCAAAAATGTTTTATTTTATTCATATCAAACAATGGAAATATAAATTTTACGTTTTTGTCTACGACTGTTTTACGAGAGCAATCCATCATATGAAAAGGTTTGATTTTCAATAAAAAAAAATCATCCAATTTTAATAAAAGCATTGCTGTTATTGTCAGAAACAAAAATTTTCTTACTCCTTAATACCTTTTATTTTTGTCAAAATCAATTTTTTTATGGTAAAATAACTGATTACAACATATGGCTCGTTTGTTTGTCAACGGATCTTGAAAAAATTGACGCACTATATCTAAAGTTCCTTTGACTAGTAGTTGTAAGTCGTTTCATTATAAATCTCCCGTGGTTTACACATCATATTATCTTCACGATAATCTCCTTCCTTTTATTTCTCTCTCACCTGATTTTGTTAAATTTAAATGCGGTATAATTTTCAGATGTTTCAATTGTGAGTTATTTTGAAAACTGAATTTCTATATTCGAGACCAAAAGAGCCCACTTGCATCAAACCAGTTCAACTGGAACTTAAATATTTTCAAATTAGCTACACGGGCTAATCAAGTTCTGATTAAAGGAAGCCTAGACTAGTTCTCGAATTTTGTCGAAAACACGTTCAGAATATTGGAGATATTCTGAAGAAACATCCTGTCTAGATTGTATGAAATTTATTATTGCTTCTTATGAATTTTTTAGGGCAAATTTCAGCGTCTTTAAACCACTTAAAGACCTATAAAAATACGTGTCTCCTATTTTTGGACGGACAACATGTTAGAAGTATACGAAAAACTGAGACTTTATGTAACTGCTCTTTATTTTCATTCTTATTATTATTATCATCGGAAGAAATAAAATTGATTTTTTTATTAAAGCTACAATTTAACCGTCATTTAATATAATAATACTCAATAATGGTGTAGGAATTAAATCAACACATAGAAGAGAAACTTTACTGGGAATTATTAATACCTAGTAATTTTGTTTCGTTTGCTTTTTCCTACCAATTAATAAAATAAAAACAATGTCTTTCATTTTAACTTGAATAGAAGAAGTTTTCAGTCATGCCGTTACAAAATAACAAAGTAAATAAATTAACTCACTTAAAATAATTTGAAAAGTGGCCAAGTCTTTCCCCCTTCGATTCTATTTCTTTTATATAAACTTTACAACAATTTTTCACCAGCATTATGAAAATTACTTCTTATCTTTTACAGAAAATTTTCTGCTATCTCTTTTGGAGATTACTAAAATTTTATCAAAATCGGAAACATATCCACCAAAAAAAAATTATCTTCATATTTCCGTCTTTATTGTTGCTTTGTTTTTGTCAATAATTCAACGATTTTATCTACAGGAAGATCCTGAAAACCACCCACCCATATCGGAATTTTTCCAAATCTCAAATGAAACTTTAAATTTCGTTCTAATATAATTCGCCGTTGATGATGACGATAATAATAATATAGAATGACAGTAGTTCGACAACAACACCAACAAAACGACGCCAGGCGCCATCGCGACGCTATTCATATCTTACGGAATTTCTATTCTATCAAATAATTTCCAAGTTAATTGCAAACATATTTCGAAATATTATTTAACGAATTAGTTAAATTCTTTTGTCGTCATCAACTATTTGAACAAAAAAAAAATGTCGATTATCATAACACAGCCATTAAGTTGACTTATCTATCCTTAGATAATTTCAAAGTAATTCAACCAAGTGAGACCAATCGCTTTCATTTTATTTTTATTTTTTGTTTATTTTGATGAGAGGACGATGAAAATTTCAAGTGGCAAAAGAGGCAGCAATTTATAACCCGCCAACCTTGGATCTGTATGTTGATAAGTGTTTCATCAGGGACAAACTTGATGATTTAATTGTAATTATTTCTGTTAAAATGATAAGTGTTTTACTTTCAGTTATTATTCATTTTTTTTCATATTTTAAATTTGTATAAAAACTAACATAACGGTCTGTTTCGCCTGTGGGCTATCACTAGTTCCTTAGTTAAATATATTTCGCTATTTTATAATAACAAAAAAAAACACACATTTACAAAATCGTTAATGATATTTGCAAACGATTTGGAAAGTGTGCGTGTTTTTATGAGAAAAAATGTAAAAAAAATACATAACGAAAACAATAAATGTTAGAGAAATTCGTTCATTTTTTCACTCATTTAATCTCCCTAAATGAAAATTAAAATAAATCTAACAACTAATTAAGACTAAATAGTCGTTTGAAAAAATGTCTTAATCCATAAAACAGTAAGTTTACATTTAATGGATGAATAGTAATTAGCGTGAATGTTAACGCTAATTAAAATGAAATAAATCAACATTAAAAAAAAGAAAACGGAGGAAAATTCGAAAAAATTAACAATTGTACATGATGATAAATCAATGAACAATCAAATAATAATAAGTGAATAAATGAAGGAAATATGGTTGGCTGGCGACGAAATTTATAAAGTGTTAGATTGATACATTATAAGCATTATAAAATAGGAAAACTGGCTTGTATTTGCATGTATCCATGTATTTACGTGTGTGGTTCTATTATTATTAAGCAATTTTAATATCAGGTTTCTTTTATTAAATCATTTATTATCTCCATTTACCACCCACATGGTTAATTCATTTAAAAGACAACGAAAGTGATTTGGCAAATGATGACGGTGCTCAAAATCAAACACAAAAAAAATCAAAATTACAAAATCAGATACAGAATGAAATGTGATTACGAATATTATCACGGACTCTAATTTGATTTGTAAACGATCTTGTCATTCACAAATGCATCGAAAACAAATTGCAATAATTAGATAGGAAATTGAATTAACTGCAGTTGATTCAATTAAAAAACACAAACATGAAAGGATCCAAATGTTTTACAGTTAATCAATAAAAAAAAAACGTTTCAATCGACTTTAAGTTGTTTTACTGTAAATTAATAATCTCAGTTTCTAGACAATGATAAGCTGGACTGTTTACAAAATCACTCAAGAATCGGGGGCAAATTAATGTGATTGACTGGACGATAAGATACTTGAAATAAAGTCAAGTCGTTCAACTTCAAATTTTATGATTTTTAACAAGTACGAATTGTACAATCACTGAAGATAAATTAAATTGATTCTAATTTGGTAAACGATCAATTGATAATAACACTCACAGATTTTGTTTAAATAAAATTACTCGATTCAGACAACAATTGTAAACTACAAACTATTTCTTAGGCCTTTGATTAAATGTACATGTTAATAATACGTAATTTTACTTCAAGAGACTCGTTAGTTTCAAGACAATCGTCAAAGTTGCTGTATTTAAAGTTGTCAGAGTAATTTATATATAGCGTCCCAAAAAATGTCCCTAGTTATGAGACGCAGTATTCAAAGACCAAATTTACAACGTTATCGAATGTTTTGAGAAGTTGGTAAATGGATTACTGACGGTTGGAAACAATCAATTTCTAGTTTAGAAGTTCATAATATTTTACACTTTTTCAATCCTATCAAAACACTCTATGACCTGTATAGATTTGCTCTTGCTTTTGATATTTCAATCTAATATTAAAGATTCTTTACTAACAATAAGTAAAGTTGAATCTTTCTATTCGTCAGTTTTAAAATATTCTTGTCTGAGTCGTACATTATTTGTCTAAAGGGCTGAAATCAGCATTTACAAATGTTCTTAAGGCCGTTCTATCGCTCAAGAAAAATTCTGCTTTATTGTGGGCGTTGCACTGTAAACTATTCTAAACTAGTTACTTTCCCCAATGTGTAAGTTATTGGTTCAAACTAACAACCGGAAAGGTCATAAATCTTCAAAACATAAACACAAAAGTCCAGCACTTTGTACTGTTAGTTTAGAACCAATACTACGACATTTTTTATAATATAGGTAATATGGGTAGGAGTGCCCTTTATTATCCGCTAGACGTTTATTGGTTTAGGAGTCCCACTTCATATATCACGTTTCACTTAGAAATTTCTGTAAAATCACGGGAAAAAAGCAAAATTTTTTTACAATTTGTTAGTGTTAATTTACATAATTTTTATTTATAAGAAACGCTGATCCACATAAAAAAACACAGTCTATTGAGTAGCAGAGCCAAAATTTAAAAAACAAGTAAAACAAAAAAATTCCATGTCCTTTTTTTTTAATTTTTAGAGCCGCTGATGGGCTTTTTTGCAAACGGGCGCTGTAACTCAATGTATTTTTGCATTACGAATGTCACCTGAAAATATCAAATCAATATTATTTCTGTTGGCTTAGTAAAATTGTAAAAACTGTTTCCGTAGGGCGATAGAACAGCCTTAAATCGGGCGTGCTCGACAGGTTGTATGAAGTGAACGATAAGTTTTAGTCATATTCTAAAACTAATAATGCGTAGAATAAAGTTTTGCTTTGCAATATTTGCTTTACACTTTACACTGCTATATTGAAGGTAGCAAAACAGGACCAAGGCTCAATTTTGTGAGACCAAACTCAAAAGCAAGACCAAACAGGAAATTTCGCTATTTTTAGTGTTTCTTTAGAGCACACAACATATTTACATAATTAAAAGCTGTCAAGCAGAATATGCAATTTTAAAATAGCAATATTGCTAGAATCTGACTAGAAAGAGTAAGATCAAACCTATTGGTCTTCACTATCTAAGACACTCTCCATTGAAAAAGATCTATTAATTAATATGGCAAATGAAATAAGTTCAATGCTAGAAGTTCAAACAAGAAAGACAGACAACAAACTTTGTGCACATGATAGGCTCGACTTATTGCTTGAAATCTTTCAAGATTCGACAACAGTTTCTTTAAATTTGTTTATTTCAACTGCCACTACTGTATGTTGTTTTACTGAAAAACTTTTACAATCTAATACAGGACTACTAAAACTCCCCGTATAAGAACAGACACCTGCAAAATTAACAGATTAATATCTAAATGGCCCGTATATTACTTGTAATAATATCGTTATATCCCTATATTTCTCCTCAATCAACTGTTGAAAATTGTACGATCGATAATATCACAGTAAAATAATAGCAAATGCTGCGTTAAAACTCAAATTATAATAGTGTTGAAAGTAATAAATACATTTATAGTAAATATTCAGCTGAGTCATTTATGGATAAATCATTTTTTTAATATCGCCGCAAATTTGCTAAAATTACTGAAATTTTACAAGATGGTGCAATAACATTTATCTCCCATCACACTCATACACATAAAAAACAAAAAAACCAAATTAAATCTGTTTGTGTTATTAATTTAATTCCATGTGTAAAGATCTGAGATTCATTATCATCAAACAATTTTTTTCTCTCTAAAGATATCCACACATACAATTCCCTGTTTTGTCTTTTTTTTCCAATACAAAGAGTTTACACGAAGTTCATATTACCGAGACCACAAAAGTAATTAGATCTGTTCCTATCTCACTTCAATCACACATACTAGGATAGATAAATTGAATCCAACCTTAATAGATATTTTACTCAATTATAGAAAGCTGTAATAAAAATAGATTATGATGCATGAAAAAACAATGACATCAAAATACGGGAGCCTAATATTCTTACTATTATATATTATAAATTGTGTTTTCATTTAAAAAAAAAATCTTACATAAAGTGATTGCAAAATTATAAAATTAATTGATTCTTTTGCCTTTACTATAAATTATTTCGAATTTCATTCTATCTCTGTTTGGATCTTGACAACACTTTTATTATTTAAAAAAAAATGTATGTGTGTGGGGATCTGTGTATCTAGTGTTGTTGGACAAGTAGTTGTCGGTTTCTAAAACGATTGGGGGCCACTGGGGCATCTTGGGGGGCTCAGTGGAGGGAGCCAACTAAACAGGGAGCAGTCACCGCGTCAAGGCCAAGGCTGTATCTCTATATGTGTACGTGTTGCAGTGAACAAACGTTGTGTTGTCATCAACAGCATCATGATGATCATCATCATCATCATGATACCTTTTATAAAAATCTAAAGCAGCTGTTACTGTCTTTTTATAATAAAATCTACCACATACATCTATTCTAGAGAAAAATAACGTAATTTGGTTGAATTATTGTAAAAAAAAAAATTAATAACAACCAATGAACTCTCCCCTGTCTAATAAGTTGGAAGTTAAATTAGACTATTCATAGTGATTGCATATATTCATTGGGGATTCATTAATAATTTGATTTATATGGGAATAACAACGAAATTAACTGGAAAATAGACCGACATTATAGGGTTATACGGTATATATTAAAAAATCATAATAAAAACGATATTTATTCGTTTTACGTTGACAGTAGCTCTTAAAAGCGAATTTTTCTTCTCATTATCGTATAAACGACCTTAAAACTGATAAAATTGAGATATTTAAAAACAAACATTGAAAATAATAATAAGATTTATAGAAACAGCATCAATGTGCCATAGATATATAACCATTAATCTTCGTCGTTGTCTTCTTATTATTATTATTATTGCACTGGGCGAGCGAGATCATCATATATAGAAAGCGAGAATATGCCATGACCTATACAATGAAATACTTATTTTTAGATTAAAAACTTATGGCTACTGTTATTGTTGTTTTTACTGCAATTATTGCTACTTTTATAAACAATTTTTTATACGTAATAAAACAATATAATCGTTATTAAATAAACAACAGAAAAATATTGAATTTATCACTCTATCTCGCTTTTTCTTTCACCGATAAAACATAAATTTTACGTGTTTTGTTAGAAAGTAACAGAAATTCGAAAAAGATAAAATTAGTCTGCGGCACATTGCCAGTGTGATTCAGTTATATCTATCGTGTTTAAGAAAGTAGAAGCTTTTCTTTTCTAACATTTAGAAGGTCGCATTTTTTATGGGACAATAACCCACCAAATCAGGTAACTTGCAAAAATGCAGTCTAAACAATTCTCCCAAACTCGCTACGATAAGAGGGAGCCTCCTTCTACGTCTATCTAATTAATATAAAACAACTTTTGCAAATAATAATAATAATAATAAACATCGAACAATAATAAGAATGACATGAAGAATAATCGATCACGACACTTGTAGCAATAACAACAATCTGTTTCGCATCTTCATGGGGTGGTAATTTGCATTTCTTTCTTATTTCAAACTCTTGATGTGTACACAGTTTGTTGCTTTTGAAAAAAGATAACTAAACGAATTGCATTGAAATGACGTTAAAGCAGAAGAAAAGCAAGTAAGAGATGAAGAAAAAAGCATCTAATAAATCATTAAACTGTATAGAATCACGACCTTGATAATACTGTTCATTACATAAAAATCAACAGAGCATTACACAAGAAATAAAGAGTTTTGAGTTGAATAAATCTACCAATTATTTATAAAATACAAATAAACCATATTGCAAAATGTTTGATTTAATGATTTTTCTATACTTAATCCGATATAAGATTGGTATTGTTGGTAGCCAAGTTCACCAAATATCGCCAGAACTAACATACAAATTCGGCCTCAATCTTGCGTGACAATAAGAAATACCTCCCTAACAATTATTACCATAAGTATCCTTTCTTCGGTACAATAATTGTAAAGTAGATAAAAGATAGAAGTATTATTATGTTGTCAATTCATCTATTATCAGTTAATTGGTTGATATATATTGATAGAAGAGAAAGAAACGATACGAAATGATAGATATTGTAATTGTACGGAAATTAGATACAACACATTTTTTCTTTCTGTAACACACAATATTTAATTCTTCAACGATAAGAATTAATGTTAAATTCTCCACCGTTGGTACTATGTATTTCTTGTAATCTCTTTCTCTTTCTCATGGTAAAATCTATCTGTCTGTCTTTAACTCTATTTAAAATCGAGATATTCGAATCTTGTTTTATGTATTGCAATCTCCACTGCTTCTAAGCTTTTAACAATAGAACGTTTTTTGGGTGTAATAAGATAGATAGCCTTGGAAACTCAACATTTCCAACCAATCTCCTTCAATTTTGCACGGTCAATTCTTGCATGTTAACCATGCTGGCTGGCAATATACCATTTCTTCATTAAATGATTAGACTTTTTTTCACTTTAGTCGAAAGAAAATACAATACAATAGAAAAAGTCGAATTAAAAATGCTTAAGAGTTGTAATTAAAATTTGTGTTGAAATTATTGTTGGTTTGTTCTAAACAATTGATTGTTTTACAACATCTTTGTGTACGTGTAGACATATGTAGACATAGTTTATATAGATATCAACAATTCAATCCATGTTTATGCATGAATTGGTAAAAGACATTTGATGAAATTAATCAATCTTTTATGTTGTTCCAGTTGAGTAATTAACAAGCATGTATGACAAATTAAAGACAATTAAATAGGTGTAGTTTTAATCCAAAAAAAAATATTTAAGTTTTTATCAAAACAAGACACGAAAAAAATCACGAATGAAGTAATTACATTACCACATATATCATTGAAATTATGTCAAAAGAAAATGAGGTAATAAGTACTACTATAATAGTAAGTATTTATGCTTGAACGATTTCCAAGCTTCACTTAAAGGAGTTATCGATAATAAATCACAGATTATTGATTTTTTTTTAAATAAAATCATACTCATTTACCTGGAATATATGCTAAAACGTTTACTACAAAAAAAAATAGTAAGAATATATGAATTACTATAAGTGCGATATATGGTTGAGTGCAACAATTACAATTACGTAAAATAGAATTTATAAGGATAATCTTAATAACAATAATTAGTGTGAGTGAAACAATAATAAAATTTATCGGTATTATTAAGAAAGTTATTCAAAAGAAATTGCTAATATTTGATTCTTTCTATCAAAAGAAACATTTCACAATGACTCCTACGATAGGTGAAATTTTTGTTCCACGGACCCCGTTGAAAATCACAAGAAATCCATGAAAATCTCTATTAGAGTTACAAAATAGTAGACAGACAATGGATTTAAGTAACAGCGTTGACTAGATTTGCGGATCTACCCGATATGTGACGCGTCCAGAAATCAATTCCTCAGCAGAAAAATTCAATTAGTTTATACGGTTTTACAACATTTTGATAATTGCGTTTAATTAGGGAACGTTCAAATATTACGTAACGGTTTTTTTTTTGAAAATTTTTCGCTCCCCTTTCCTATGATAACGTATTGTAACATTTTTGGGATCTCTTTCCCATAACACCCCTCGCAGAAAAACACACTAACAACGCCTGACTTAACCCCTCCCCCCTGGTAATAATAATAATGTTACGTAATACTTTTGGTGGGTAGAAAATGCACCGTTTTTCAGCAGTGTCAGATTTCTTCTGTAAGTTGGGTGGTTTTGAGGATATTTAAGAAATGGAAAAAAAAGTATAAAAAACTGACACTGTAGAAAAACGGAGCATTTTCCACTCACTAAAATACTTAATCTAATTAGTGCGTATGAAATGGGATATTTCCGTCGTGAGACCTACAAACACAATGTCATCCAAAAAAGACCTTATATTTATAGTCCAGTCATTTAAGCAAAAAAAAGAGTTCAACCTCAGAATGAGAGATAATAAGCTGGAAACTTGTAAACACTTTTATTTTGGTGTTCTAAAAGTTGTCGCAAAAGTCCCATAAAATCTCTTGTCTGCGTCTTAAGTTATTCATGGTCAAACAACACAAGAATCTATAGCTTCAAAGATGTTAACATCTATTATAAGAATTGAAGAGCATAAAATTTGTGTCAAATTTTGTTCCAAACATTTTTTCATGCACTCAGTCGTTCTTGAGATAGAGGGTAGAGAGAGCGCAGCGCTCAGCCTTACATACTGTAATGCAAGGTACCGAGTTTTTGATAATATATTAGTACGTGTGTCACGAAAATATAAGACTGTAAATGATCCTATTTTTCTGATAATTACAATATTAATTGAATATTTTTGTTGAAATCTTGCTATAATAGTCTTGTCATCTGGAACATACTCCGTAAGGACATCTTTAAGCTCTCTCAATGTTAACTGCGAATCTTCATTTCTATTCATTTTTCTATATAATAAAAAATCTCCTTTATTGCTTGAGCAACTTATCACGAGGCTTATTCTGAAATGGTGCTCGATTGAAGAAATTAGTAGGTACAGCAAACGGTATGGTACTTTGCTTCAGCTGCGATTAAGTCATACACATGAAGTACACGATCTTTGACTAATTCTCCTAAGAAATCCTTTCGTTCTTCTAGTCTTCTGATAATTTTCAAAATTGTATGTCCATCGTTGCCGAGATATTAAACTAAGGAATAAATTCACCGAGATTTCCAATTGCCCTTGCATTACAGTATGTATGGCTGAGCTCTGAGGTCTCTCCGCGCTCTATCTCAAAAACGGTTGAACGCATTAAAAAATGAAATGAACAAAATTTGTCGCAAATTTTATGCTCTACAATTCTTATAATGTACATCATTGGAGCTGTAGAAACATAGATAATCGCAAAGAACCGATTCTTGTCATCTTTGACCACGAATAACTTACAACACGGAAACGTGATTTTATGAGGCTTTTGAGACAACTTTAGGAACCAAAATAAAGGTGTATACAATTTTTACAAAGAAGAAATCAATTTTTTTTAATATAACTATTACCCAAAAATAGATTCACAGCAGTCCGGTAACATTAGAAAAGTTTACGCATTAAGACACCGGCCGAAACAATCAAAATTTTTATAAATACCACCAAACCAATCATATCGCAATACCAGAAAATCGTTATCGTATAACCTATAGCGGATGAAGGGTGCAATTTTTAACTTTTGTCTAAAATTGTCGCCAATAAACCTTTAGACTTCTTAACCCTTTCGAGACCGGATAAAGTAAAAGGAGCATACTCTAAAAGAAGGTTTATGTCTCTCTAAACAACCTAGCATCAACGACTTCAACTCGATGTTGGGTGCTCATGCAGATTCCTTTATTCTGTGATGTATTCCCACAATTGTTTGACCGAGAGGTAACGTAATAATATATTTTTCACTATAAATACTAATATTATAAAGCACAGTTCGAGTGCAAAGTGAAAGACTGGAGTGAGGCATTTGGAACCTGACCGTATCCTAAGCTATTTGTAAAAAATTAATTGTTAAATTAAAAAAGCCTCTCGTGACGTACAGGATGCGTCATCGGTCCCTCTGGTCAAACATAGCGTGACACATTACGTCACTGATCTCGAAAGGGTTAAAGTTGTTCTCTCGTCATTAGTCTTATCTTAAAATTGACGTGTACCTAAAGCAGGTCAAGAATTTCTGCGCTTATTTTACTTTGTTGCACAAATAGAATATATCTTTAATAAAATAAAGTTTATATTCAACGAACGTTTATTTTCAAATAGTGTTATAGCTCACAAGCAAAATCATATTTGCATTATTAGATTTCAAATAGATAATGTTGAAATTTTGAAAAAAAACTTTCAAACCGACGTAGTCTTGCAACAATTATGTTTTGATGCTAAAATATTTTTTTGACAGATAGCAGTCATAAATAATGCAAGAAGAACGAAAACGAAAAATCAATTAAACAGACTCCATTAAAAACAAAATTAAATGCATGCTCATGTAGTTGTTTTTCGCAAGTCTTGTTTCTCTTTTGCACTACTATCAAACTAATATAAACCAACAATGTTAAAGTAAAAATTAATTGAGTATAATCATTTATTATAGGAATAAATCGAAACAAGAAAATTAATGATTCAACATTTATAATTTAATCAACAATTCGTTTGTTTTGTTTTCTTCTTTGATTGTTTGGTTGAAAAGAAAAATAACAAAAAACAAACAAAACTCACCCGGCATTTTCGACAAATCCAATCGACATATGTGCAACATCTGCAGGTGGTGAGGAGGCAGCTTGTGGCGGCGGCAAATAATCAGCACGATCTAATGATCCAAGAAATAAACCTGGACCACCGTTTGCCGCCGCCGCCGCTGCTGCTGCTGCTGCTTCTAAACTATGATAATCTTGATTGAATAATTCTATAGGGGCCCGTGGGCCGTCCCCGGGCCCTTCTTTACTTTGTGTGTAAAACAGCTTGAGTCCTTTTTAGGAATTTATCATCCCACACTATTTTTTTGGACAATTGTTTTTTTAATTATTTGATCATTAATTCACACCAATATGATTTTTTCGTTGACAATAATGATAGGACAAGCAGAAAAAAAAACGGAACAAGTCACATATTTTTTTTCACTTGTTTAGAACTTGTTTATCAATTTTATTTGATTTATATACATCCGGTAGAGAATATATAGAGAACACAAATACACAATAAACACAACATATAATACACATATACTATATAAACAACACACGACAAATTTCTGCTTGGTGGAACCCTTTAACTATCAGGTTGTTAATGATGGGATGTTGATAACACTAAAAATTTGTACAAGAACCTTGATAATATTTGATTGAAAAATTCGTATTGTTTGCTTTGTAATTTTTAATTAAATTTTTATGGTAAAAGAAATCTATAATTTAGTTCAATATTAAGTTTATTGGCTCAAGGATCTGTTAAATATAAAACTAAAAGTTATACCGTCAACGAACGAAAGTGGAACGTTTCATGCAAACATTTTCAACGACTTACAAAATAAATAACAACAAATGTT
The DNA here is from genome assembly GCA_021725515.1 of Epicauta chinensis. Lineage (NCBI taxonomy): Eukaryota > Metazoa > Arthropoda > Insecta > Coleoptera > Meloidae > Epicauta > Epicauta chinensis. The sequence continues at coordinate 1,466,997 of JAEDXX010000014.1, forward strand.
ATAAATCACGAAAATCTAAGAAATTATGACTCAAAAAAAAACAACAAAAAAATAGAATGGAATAATAAAACTGACCTAACCATTATTAGAATTTAGTAAATTTTGCGAAGAACATGTTCATAACTTGAAAGTTGTCTTGTTGATGTTTTTTTTTTTGAAAATATACCGCCACGACGTGTATTATTGTCGTCAATGTTTGTATTGCCAAAATTTCGCAACTACAATAGAAAACAATTAAGCGAGAGGACATTTGAAATGCGTAAAACTCACGCCATTGATTTCTCTTAATTTTAATGGTTCGATTAATTTTTTATTCAAACATGAGTCAATACAATTAGGGGTTGTTCGACTCGATATTATAACACGTGTTCGATTTGTAACATTAATTCAAATTGTCCAGCAACGAATCGTATACAGACAGGTGCAAACAATACGTATATCTCTATTAATTATCATGATTTTAATTACCAAAATTTTAAACAATATTAAGATACTTTTATTGAAGGTTTTTCACATCATCACACTCATTATTTTACACAGAAGAAAAAAAACTTCAAACAACAATGACACACTGTTTCAAAAGTTTCAAAATCGACACTATTGTTTATGATTTTTCTTCGAATAATTTTTTACATAATTATACAATTTGAAAATGCTTAGAAGATGACGTAAAATTCAAAATAAATAGATAGAAACAGGAATACGAATACCGCAAATACTAGGACGACAGTCTCAAGTAAACTGCTAGAGTTAGAATTGTTACTGTACCGATAGAGGGCCTCGTAACGCTCGCGCGCAAGCACCAACAACATCAACAACAAACAAAAACAACATGATCATCATCATCATCATTAACAAACAATACCAAAAGCAAAAAATGAAGCTCTCCCAAAAAAAAGAACACCAACGCTAACGATTACTGACACCTGAAATACAGTAAATTTGAAGCCTAATCAGTAATTTCACTAAATTTTAAACTAACAACTTTGCAACTTTTTAAACTACTATTAGTAACAAAATTTAACCGCAATATTGCATATATTTTCATTAAAAAATAATAAAAACGATAATGATACAAAGTACAGTGTTGGGAAAATCAGGTGAAGGTTGGCAACATAACTATTTCCAAATACAGTTCAATATGGATGAATTTCTTTTGAATATTTTGTTGGTTTTTGTTATTTTTGTTTGTAGCTAAATTTGAATCTGACGTGATCATGATACTTCTCCTCCTCCTATAACCAAGTTCAAGTTGTAGAATTGCAAATAATCAAAGATGAAGCAAGAGCAAAGAAAAATAACAACTAGATGATGATTTATTAAAATTTAATACCAGACACATTAACTAACCTGTCAAAAAAATATATATGAATTTAGTTGTTTTTTGTTTTATGTATAAATGAGTGATTGTTGGGTGATTAGAAATGAATGATTTTGGAGTAATAAGAATGGAAATCGCCTACCATCAAGGAATTTTTTATTAGGTTTTATACAATGTCGTTCACGAAACCACGCTTGATTGTGAACTTAAGGACAAAGTTTCCGATTTATATCTAATATAGATATAATAACGCTGTAAATAGTACATTGTACAACTAGTGCGGGAAGTTGTCAATTGCACACGACAGCAGAGTTGAGTGGGCAACTGACAACCCGCACGAGTTGCACATATTATTTTTGATTATCAATGCGGTGATATACTACAGGCAAAACTTCAAAGAGAAAATCAAAACTCAAATTTAAAATAGCAATTAATGTATCAAGGGCGTTATGAGGCAAATAACGCCTGAGTGTCGACAGTGTACGGCCCAAGAGCTGTACGTCGACAAACGCCCATATCGCCTGTGGTGCATTAATGAGTTTATGTCATAAGTAAAAGAAGCAATTTAACTTTATTTTTGGTTTTTTATAATTTTTCTTTGACCTCTGAAAAATTGAGGTTATGATCACATTTTTAATGATTGTTTATCATAGCAACGGGCTATTATTTTCATAACGCCATCGCAACGCCATAATGGCCCGTCGTCAAGTAAACAATTATTTGCTTATGAATGCAATCTTTTTGATATCTATTAATGCTCCAATAATATATACGTAAATATAAAATATCTTTATGGTCACATGAGTTGCACTTACGATAGATTTTGGATACAACTATAATATTAGTAGGAAAAATTCTGATTCTTGACTATTAGAAGAAAGTTTTAGTTTTCTAGAAAATTAGAGAAAACTGTTTTACCTTGGGGATTTGAATGTTGCTGGTACTATTCTATAGAATTGCATTTATGAATAATATGGATGGCTCTTTTTAATAACTGAACGTATCAGTTTCTAAGAAAAATGAAGGAAATTGTTAGAATTCGGTTAAATTAAAAAAAACAGAAGTAGTTAGTCACACTCACCTTGAAATTCGATTACAATATTATTGATGGTGTGCTTGCTATATTATAGTCTTTTTTTCTTCGAAAAATTGATTTCCAAAATTTGGCTATTTATAACATCCACTATTGTTCCAAAGAAGCTAAAGCAATTCTACTGAACAGACCAAGATACTATAAAGCCCTCAAAAAGAAATTGCAGAAATTTTATCGAAAATGTTTTCTTTTCAGTTAATCGCTCAAAAGAATTTGCACTAATGAAATTCGATATTCTAGTTTTCAAAAACATGATGATATAGGTATTTATTATTTTTACATAGTACACACATTACCTACATTACTTTATGTACGTCTTATATAAAAACTACCCACGCTACTCTATAAAGTACGGTTGTTAATCTTTTACAGGTCGAATATTTTAAGATATATTTTTATGTACCTACTCACCGTGATAATCAGCTGTGACTTTAAGAGAAAGTTGATTGAGAAAATTATTTGGTTTTCTCGAGGAAAAATCAAACTTACCGTTTAAGCCGATTTAATAAAGCCACTTTTTTTTAAGATTCAACTTCTTATGAAAAGAGCTTCAAAAACACGTTAACAACAGTACGTTACAGTACATTATAGAATATCGACGGTTTTACTTTTAAAGAAAATTCCAATACAATATAAAGACGGCCTTTGGCTAGCACATTGGCTTATGCATAATTTGCAAATATGGAATTTGAAATTTATATTGAATTTTCAAAAATCCTTTCTTAGTAAGCGTCAGCATCATGAAAGGAATATATGTGCCAAATTTAAAGTTTACCGGACGGATAGTTTCAGAGAAATTGTGATAAATCAGTGAGTGGTAAATCGCTTTTATACTTATAAATAAGTTTTTTAGTCTCAAAATTTGATATTTCGGTATTAAAAATATTCACAATAGAAGTAGTTTGGTGGTTTCTTCAAAATCATTTTATTTCTCAATGAATTAACCTTGATATAGACGCATCTAATATGAAAATGTTTCGACACAAAAATTTTAGATTTTATCATATTATCTTTGAGTTTTTGAAGTTTTTTTAAGAGCCGTTCACTAACAAGCGAGATATTCGAAGTTAAAGTGTTACATGGAACATCCTGTATATTGCTAAAATTAAAAATGACAATATTTTTTGTACATGTATTGCGAACATGATTAGTTATTATTGTTTTCTTAGTAGAATACAATTGTTGTTCACCGACCACTCTATGAAACATAATTTTCATATATAAATAATTTTATAGAATTTCCAACATTTTCAAGTTCATTAAGAGTTGATTGTTTATAGAAACATGTCAGATTTAAGGGTGAAGAATGGAGGGCTATTTAATTAGATTTTACTTTAGATTCACAATATGTGATTTTACAATGACTGGAATAATTTTCTATAATATTTATCAGTCAAAAACATAATAATAACCTTTTGGTTAATCATTTACAATTTTCAATAACAATACGTCATCTGGTCTAAATGATAAATAAGAGGCGGATTTTTATGTTTTTACAGTCAACAATTTTTATGAGAGCTAATATTATATAATCTTAATTCGACATTAGTGATGCTACCGAGATTATAATCTCACATTTCGTCGAGATAATATCTATCTTATAGCTGATACGAGCTGAAGACTTTTTTCTAGCCTAGATACATTCTCAATCCAGTGAAACATTATTACATGAATTATCTTCCCTAATATCTCTTATTGTGACCCACTTATAGTAGAATCGCTCAAATAAGGGACTGGCTTTCACAGTAAAATTTTTGCTAAACCAGAATATGAGATAGCTTACAAAAGCTAACTCCAAATACGGTATAACTAAAGTTCACTCTATAAAACAGATGGATAAATCTTTTTTTTAGTTCTCTCTTATAAAGCATATAGTTCTTCAACGTCTACATTTATCATTCAAGGTGTTTCATGAATCATGACTCAGTTAAGACCGATGCAAGTTTAAACAGCGTGAAGGGCAGATTGTTTCTTATAATGAGTAAATTGTACAATTCATCATTATTCATACGAATTGAAATACTAATTGATGAGTCTTGCAAAATTTGAGGGCATAAAATGGAATAAAGGAGACTCTCAGTCACGCATGATAATAATTGAAGTACCTATATTACGAACTCGATTATAATACAACTAGTGCAAATATAAAGCGAATGCAGGTGCAGAATTAGTGTCTCTAAATCAATACTACTCAAATGAATGTTTGTTTATTCTAGAGGTGACCAATCAAAGTCAATAGTCAAGAAATTTTGTGATGACAAATTTGCGTCATACATAAATCCCATAACATGTTGTCTAGAGCCTAATATTTGCTAAGTTCTGACCTGTATTCAAGTTAAAGTGTAAACTAACTATTATGGTCTTAAAATGTATCTCTTGAAACTTACAAAGATATATGTGATAGTCTATGAGACCCTTGATAGAATTCCGACTGCTGTTTGGGAACAAACCTTATATTAAATTTAATAATTCATACAGTAAATGAGTTATGAATAAAGTTGACTTTCTCATAATATGACCGGACCTTCGCCCATTAGATTAGATTGTTTCGCATCCGAACTTAATACTCTACATTCCAGAAACTGTTCTCAAAGGATATGAAAATATAAGTTCTTAATACTTAACTATTTACTGCAAAAAATTACGCAATAGACAACAATTTGAATGGTTCTAAACGGTTATAAAATTTGACAGACAAGTTAATTTTACAAATAGATATTTCTAGTTTAGCTTTCCAAAAAAAAAATCATTCTCATTCGACTTCCTATAAATAATCTCTGTTGTTATTACTAAATATTCCGTAAGACGACAGGTAGACAATGATTGACTAGAAGATGTTGAGTGGAGATTGTGTAAGAGATAAAAATTTGAAATCATCTTACAACACGATTTGAGAATCACCAAAGATCCGGCTTATATAAGACAAAAAGGAAACAAATATTTTTCCAAATACGATCCGCACCTTCATTATAACATCATTTCGAATTCAAGCCATTAAAAAACTAAACAACAGGAAAAATACAAACATTAATTTAAAAATTTTGTGCAATGAATTCAAACCTGTTCATTATTACAAAATAACAACCAAAATAATAAAAATAGAATCATAAAATTATTCTTTTACTTTCAAACAAAATTCAACATTTCCTCTTAATGGAAGGAGCGTTTTATTTAATAAAGACGATATAATTCAAAATGATCATAATATCATTTAAATCTTGATTTATAATCATTGAAACTAATTAAATTACGAAAATTATGATAAGCCGAAAAAAAAATTTGCAAGTAATCTTTTTAAATGATTCGAATTGTTAAAATGATTCTGTAATTTTTCTAAAACAACAGTTTTTGCGTGTTCTACGACTCGCTTTAGTAAGATACCGAGATAGATAGATGGATAACCCATCGGCATACCGTCTTCTGATTTGATTTGCAAAGACAATTAATTCAATAAAATTTGTTATTGTAAATAGTTTTTTTTTGTCCTCTTCTTCAAGTTGTTGTTTTGTGTTATTCGTATGTTCTATTGACCTTTTATAGGTTCTTGTACTTTAAGACAATGATAAAAATCTAATAAATTTATTTACTTACAAATTTACTTTATTATTACCTATGTTTAAATAAGAAACAACAAATAAGTAGGATTTGCAACGAACAGATGAGAATAAAAGTGTTATAAAAATGTTAATTAAATTCATAGAAATTTCCCCTATGTTTTTACAGAATGAAAATAATTACATTATTTTTTAAAAAATGTAAATTTGGTACTCGATTCCCTAGAAATTTTGCATGAGACCGGACATAAATAACAACAGTCACAATTTTTATTTATTTCTACACGTAGATGAAGTAAATAAATAAAAAGTGGCTGACGTCATTGCATATTTATTATTTTTAATAAATAACAATAAGAAAAAACAATAGAAATTGTGTGATTAGGTAGCAAAAAATGATTATTATGGTGATCATTTCACAATAATGGCAATATGCCAAATTATTTCAAGCGGACATCACACATAGAAAATCTATTTTCAACACTCTCACTTTCAAATACTATTCTGTTTTCTATCTTTCTCCTACATTTATACAACTACCTTTTTTCTATGTTACCTAGCATCTACCTACGTCAAGAGATTTAATAATTTTTAATGCCACACATCATTAAACGATCCGAAAATTTTACTTTACGCTACATTTGTTGAATTTTCGCAAACAATTTATTGACAATTTGTTGTTGAATAAAACAATAAACACATATGGAAATTGTAACAATACCCATCATATATCTGTGTACAAATATTAAGTAATCATCAAAGTAAAATTATTACTAAGAGTGAGAGCTTGGATAGTGCGCAATATACTATGAGCAAGATGACAATGACTTTCACTCTTTTCACATGACCTGCTTTAATGATATTGCTCCAGTTTTATATAATAATTTTCCAACAATTTTTATTTGGAAAAATACTTGAACTTGATTGCCAAAAATTTTCACTTTCAATACAAACGAAAATATTTCCATTACTAATTTAGGACAATCAAAAACCGCAACTTTTTTGACAAATTTAGAAGAAAACAGAAATGGTCACAGAAAAAAATATATAGATTACCAGGTCAAGGAATCGGTTTGTCAGTTTTCAATTCGATTAAGCACATAAATAGGTTGCCTTATAATTATTATAATTAATAAACAACTATATGTGTAAATATAGAATGTTACCAATAATAACGGAAAATAATCTGAGACTTTATAAATCTAATTACAATCCAATAACACCCTCAATAAATCAAAATTATGTCTCGAATGTCCCTTGTGAGTTCAACAAGAAAAAGATTGAGCAGATGAAACAATAATGTGATCATTTCGCTACAATAACCAACTCTAAAAAACTATAGAATTCACCCCTAAATCCCTGGGAGAATTCATTAAAAATTCGCACTTTTTGTAATAAAAATAAAATTGGATGTCAATATCAATTTCCGTTGAAAATAATAATAATAATAATAATAATAATAATAAAAAGCCATCGACCTTATAGAGTAAGTATGAAGGAAAAAGGTCATACTTTACAATCAAATCGCAATTGATTAAAAAATTTACGAAATAGTGGAAAAATATATGTGATTATAGTTGATCAGAGTCATGAATTAAAATAGAACAAAAACATTAACACTAAGATATTAAGAATTTATAAGTGGGTTCGTGTGAAAGTGATTTGTTCCAACCCATACAATTTCATATTGTTTTCGGATGCATTTTTTATTACTTATGCAGTTTTTTTCGGTTAGAAAGTGCTTCAACATAATACAATGTAGTTATAAAATGTATTACAAATAAGGAAACAGAAGAAAGTTACAATTAAAATATAAATGATGGCAGGATCGAACCTCAACAGAAGTCTTCACTATTAACTCTCTTTTAACCTTTAAGCTATTGCTCCATAAATATACATTTAAGATTGATATGAGCAGTCTCAAAACAAAAATTTAGAAAGGTACCTATTTACACGCTTAATTGTGACGCTACTGGCGATGATTTTATTTAGAAATAATATTCAAAATTTTACATTGTGAGTCTTCCTAGAATTGGCTTTGTTCCACTCACATGTTTTATCTATTTTAGTAAATTTTCCTGTCGAAAATATCCGAACAAATCATTTACCTGTAAATGTTCTATTAACCTACTAAAAACAATACTTTAATATTCCATTAATAAATACAATTGGAGGAAAATAGCCTTGACCAAATCAACGAAAATTTTGAAAATTTATTAAACAATAACGATAAATAATTTCGCCTTCATTCACTGTTGTAACAAAGCATAAAATCCTGCTCTAATCTATAGGGGTCATGAGGGATAAACTTAACAATGTAATGTTCGCAATATGAGGTCTTGAAAATATCACCAATAATAACCATTATAAGAGCTCAAATTATTTCATTGTAAAATTATGGGAAGAAATAGAAAACCACTCACAAATCAAAATATAAAAAACTGACGATTTTTCCATCAATTATATTTATAGGCTGCTATAAACATAAAATTTATAATAATAATAATAATAATGGTGCAAAACAATCGCAATATATTCAAATAAAGTCAATGAACGTATAAAATCATAAATTGTTATAATAGAAGATTGAAAATTTTTCGAGAATAACTGGCGAAAATAAAACAACAAATAATTAAATTTGGCGACACTTGTAATAGATGAAAGTCCAAAAAATGTGCTATGTAGGCATAATTTTATTTAAAAAAAAAAAACATTATTTAGTGAGTGCATTCAACTGCATCGCCCCCACAGGTGCTGTTTGGCATAAACATCAAAAGAAAATACATCGTTTACATTTGGTTTTCAAAAGAAAAATCAACCATATAACAGATTTTTCCTGATTTATACATATACAGTAGTTTAAATAGTTTTCTGGAATAATAGGTAAACTAAAACGAAACCATACAATTTAAATTAAAACTTTAGATTTTTTAGAAAATTAAAAAATATATACCAATTTGAACTTGATTACAGACAAGAATTCTGTAATGGTGGATGAAAAAGTATTAAACGTCAGATAAAAGCAAGCAAGGCAGACGGAGGTGAGTGAAATTTGAAGAAATAATAGCTAAAGGGAGATTTATTCTGTTTTGAATCAATGAATAAATAAGATACAAAAGACGTCTATAATAACATGTTCGATATTTGGTAAATGTTTTAAGGGCACGTAAAGATTTAGATAAATTCAAACGAAAATCAGACAATATTATGTTTAAATTATTTTACAAAGGTAAACGTTTCAAGAAGAAAGTTAATTATTTCTATTATTAGATAGTAATTTTCAATTTGTTTTTTTCTTAACCCCTGCATCTTTATATAAATAATTATATACAAAAAGACATGTACCTACATAATAGTTTTAATAAATATGTATAAGCTAGGCGGGTACTAGGAAAAAATAAAATTACAGAAAACCATATAATAACACTAACTACTATGTGTATTACAGTATTTAAAGCTTAAAACCATAAAAATTCCAAGAAGGAATACCTAAAGTGAATTTTAAAAACTATTTCAAGATTTAAAAAAATTCAAAATAGAACAAATATATTTTGCAATTTCAAATACTTCTAAACTAAAATCACAAATAACTTCTACTTCCTGAAAAGAATTTGGTATTATATGGCTAGTCCAGTCTTGGTCGACTTCCAGGTGAACTACTCAAGATAGAAACTCCCTGTTTTAATGATTTTTGGTACATAGAACGTGCCCATCTTCAAAATTAAGGATGAAAATGAGGGACTGAAGTTCATCTCGCAAAATTAATTTACTCAAAATACCTACAAAACGGTAATAGTATATTAAAAAACAAGTGTCAGAAGTCGACAATTATTGCACGAGTCCAAGTTTTCTAAAGGACGCGTGCAATATACGACTTCTGACATGAGTTTTTTATACTATTTTTTCTATTTTGCCTATTTTGTATCCTTTTTCACAAAAAAATGTGCGAGATTTGATACTTAAGGAAATTGGTGGTAGTTGGTGTTATTGATAAAACAATTGAATATTGTTTGATTTTTTGATTGATGTATTAGTGGTTGTATATGTTACCAAAAATTACTATGTATTTTGTACCAACGTTAGAGAACAAAAAATACTACATTTTCCATTATTACACAGTGTATCGAAATGAGCTCAATTCGATACACAAGCAAGTTTAAAAATAGCGCTATTATTGACGCAAAATAGAAAAAATATTTTTTTCAATAGTTTAAAACTGAATCATTCAGATTTCAGAAATATTTGACTTGTGAGAGATTATATTGAGACTTGAAAATAATGTCAAACCAATAAATTTGGTATTTCATTGTTAGGTTACAAATTTTTCTCAACAATCTCGCACATATCTTCCTCAACCGAAAAGTCGGATTATCAAAATAAAAACCAACTAAGTTTACTTTATTTTGTCTGTCTTAATCCCTCCTTGAAATCAACAAGGTCTGAAAACAGCTACAAAGTACATCTACAAAGAATTCAAAAAAATACTTCAAATCTTTTGAATGCATTGCTTTTACTACCAACTCACATTTAGACATTATTTTCTGAACTGAGTAGCTATATTGGTCTTTTAGATTTTTTTGCTTAATTTACTCATATACCTATACAAGGTTTTTTTTTATTTCTAATAAAAAAATCAATTTGTGATAGATATACGTTATGTATACCTTATGTATCGTAGAAAGTATATTGTGAAGAGACTATCGTGTTTATAAATCTTCCTGTACAATTTGCTTTTATTTAAGTAATACACATTCTTTTTTTGAACCTCCTAATCATATCGATAATTTTTGTATTCATCTGTAATCCTCTAATTTCCTCGAATATTTTTACTTGTAACTTCGTAATTTGTATTTATTTTTTGCACAAAAAAACAACCAGCAGTTAATAATGTTGTTATTTTGATAATAATCTCTATCTTTTTCTTACTTATTATTCTGCAACATTAAATTTTTCTATACATAACATTTTATCAAGTAAAGAGCTTAAAAATAAAAATAATAATAAAATCAACAACATACAGGATAACAACACACAGTGTCGGTGAAAGACCGTACAAGGCCAAGAATTAACAATACTCTCTTACAGATGATATTTGTCTGTTTTATAATATAAAATAAATACAATAGGAGACACGAATTAGGTAAATAGATAAAGTGTCTAATGTTTGATTGTTTATTACACAATAGTGATGATGAGAATATCACAAACAAGTAAATTCATACAAATTTCCTATAATTGTTGATATACGAATATTTTTATTAAATATACGAACAGTAAAGGAAAAAGCACGCGACATGGCACGCGCACTACTAAAATATCACCATCAACAAAATTGACGACGTCCATGAAATATGCAAAACTTTACAGATAAAAATAACCATAAACGTAAATAATCGTTGAAGAATCAATACCACCTACACTAATGGACGAAAAAGGCGAGAATCTACAGAAAATACCACCACGTATAATTTGGAACAAAACAACTAAAATACGCTAAAAGACTGTGGAGAAATAAACGTCTTTATGTGTGTAAAGTCACGATGTCACAAATATACAAACATAACAGTAACCAACATTTTCATATCTTATATCTTAATCTTAATATATCGTCCGTAACAGGTGAAATTCGCTACGGATGAACAAATCTAAAAACTGTTTCTTTACAATTCTACCAAGACAATAATAAAATATTAATCATTGTAACTTTTTATTTTTGTACAATCAATTTTTCGAAACATAAATACTTTCAAATTATAGTTCAATATATACAGCTACGATACTAAAACTAAACACATTTGATCGAACAATCCGAATAACAGATGTTAAACAAACTATAAATCATGGTCAAACCATCTGTTATTGGTTATAATGAGAAAAAACAAACGTCCCTAATTATTCATGTATTCTATTATAATAAAAAAACAGTTAAAGGCCAATTGCTAGGTGGTTGGGGAAACTAATCGTGGCCAAAAAAAAGTTACTTCTCTACCTTTTTTTTTGTATAAATAAACCTAAATGCATTTATGTTATTTAGATTGTTCTTATGCGCTTATATGTGACGCCGCATCTGTATATAGATTTAAAATATACCTTCTTACGTTTTATTAATCTTTTTTTGTAGAATCAAGTACAGATGTTAAAAATAAAGAGATCAAAATTCAATGGAAAAAATCAAATGTTGGCAACATGTGTATGTGTAACGAATCACAACTTCCTTTGTGACCAGAAAAACCTTAACCTACCCTATCGTCTCTATTGTGTGTCTTTACGTATGTATTTCATGAGGCCATCACACCCAAAATTTATTACTTTTCCCCTACACACATACACAAAACATCACTCACTCTCTCTTTCATTTTCTTTGTTTTATAAATAAAGCAACAACGGTCGATGATGATGACGATGACGATGATGAACAACAACAACAATAGCAATTTTAAACTTGCAATGTTTCATTAGTTACAACCATTAATAAATATATACGAAATGCTTGTAATGTTCTAATTTGTTATTGTTCTTTTTGTTACTGACGTTAATCAACATTGACTAAATTAGATTATTAATGTTTAATAATAAATCTAACTCTATGAATAAGTTCAACGTTAATAAAATTGTTTATTGTTTGTTTGAATTTATTGAAAATTGAAATCTGTGGTTCTTTTCCTATTCGCGCTTTGATTGGTGATTTCCTTTCGATTTCTTTCCAATTTTAAAATTGTGTGGTTTCATCATTTCCTTTATCAACAAATATAAGACGAAAAAACTAATTCCAAACAGAGAATTAATCCAAGAAAAAAAAACATACATGTACTATACTATAAGAAAGTGAACACAAACGAGAAAGTAGAAAATTAGTCCCTGTCATCAACAACATTATTTTATCCAATAATAAAATCCTAAATTACTTATGTGCCATTTGTAGAAGATAAGAAAATTAAAAATGTCATTCTCCTTTACACCCTTGTCATGTCGTTGATGCCTAATATCGTTGTTGTTGATGTTATTATTGTTGTTATCACACTCACCAAACAGATGCCTTTATTGTATTAAATTAGCATAAAATAAATTAGTAATAAAGCGACTACAATTTAATAAATTATTTTAAACAACATACCCATAATATGCTTTATAATACCTAAGTCTATTTAGACTTGTAGAATTTGACTTTAGGTATAGTCCGTCAACGCTTACAGTATTTTCTGCTTTAAGCACAGGTGGCAATTTATAAATTTTATCAAAAGACCTAGGGTTCTACGATTTCTTATTACTTATGATCAATAACTAATAAAGTTAAGGTGGATTAATATTAAATAGATCAGGTATAGTTTATTATTAATATTTGAGAATTTTTCTAATAAGTATAGTTCCATAATCCGTATCTATACGAAAAAATAAACCAATAAAACGAATCAAACAGATGCCGGTTGATACCAGATTTTTAATTCTTTATATCTGAAATAATCCATTAAGGAGTAAAATTTTAAAACAATGATATTACTACTGATAGTGTCTATATTCTATTTTATTTTTTAAAACTTGACTTGATCAATCAACAACAATCTTACGGTTATTTTATTGTGCAGAAATGTAAAGACAAGTTGACCACTTTAAAAAAGATAAGATATAAATCGATTATAGTGTAGTGGACTGACTAATAAGTCACCAGATATCCAGAAAGTTCTTTGGATCTTTTCTTTAACGCAGATACGATTTGAAACCAGAGGGAGTAGAAAAAGATTCAAAGATTTTTCGAACACATCTGGTAAGTTTTTTTTTTGCTAAAATCTATCATAAAATTCAGTGACTTATAAGGCAGCCCACTAAAACTGGTGACCCACTATAACTATTATCTATGCAAAAAAAAAATATTTCAAAAACATGTCAAAATTTGATAAAAGAAGAAAAATGATATTAGTGGGGTTACAGTGATAACAGATAGAGTGCAAATTTTCACATATTCAAGTGTATCACTTGAAATAACGCGCAAAAATTTAAGTTTAAGAAATAATACATTATTGACAATTAAGAAACAGTCTTTGGCAACATTAAGCTCATTTGGAGAACCTCTATGATTTCATAAGTAACTGAAATACACGAAACCAGAGGTTTTAAACGCTCAGAAAATCAAAGAAAATATTTTAGAATAGTCTTGCACATTTAATTACATGGGGAAGTTTACACTTTTGCCTTCAAAATTCGATTTGTAAAAATTCAAAATTGCCCTACCAAGCTGCGTCCATCATAAATTATGATACATTTATTCTGTCACTAGCTTTTAGGCTAATCAAAGACGACCAAATTAGTCCATGATCAAAATTAATAGCACTGACAATAGGTGTAGCAGCTTTTTCCCCGAGGACGAGATTAGACGTTGGAACAATGCTTGAATAATATAATGTATTGGTTAACATCAAAGCTTCTATGTTTTTTTTTTGAGTCTTCGGCTTATATATTTTATTGAATATTACTTTAAGGGTACATTATTGGATGAACGCGTTATAAATTAAAATAAACAATGATAATATTTACGAAAAATAACGAAATATCAACGTATTTTCGACCGCAAAAAAATCAATTCAAAGGTCGATTTATATTAATTTAAATTAAATTTAATTGAATATTATCAATAATTGCACTAATCTTAATAACACGTTGTTTTTCAAACTGCAATCGATAAAATATACATCCTTTCGTAACGTAAAGATGGTATTTTCAAACTAACTTCTCGGTTTTCTATTGCCTCAACTACCTAAGGAAAATCCAGTTGCGAAACAAATAATACGATCAGGTTCTTTTGATTATTCAACTTTATCTGTTTTTCTCATATTTTTTTATGATGTTAGAATATTGGTTTCATATTTTATAGACATTATTAAAAGTAAACAAAGTATAAAAGATGTTTGTTAGAATAATAGTCCAACATTTTGTAAATCAGATTCATGCTCTTTTGAAGTAACTTGCTTCACGTCAATTTCCATTTCTACTAAGAGATGGGAAAATCTCATGGACAAGCTCTCTTGAGGGATGCAGCAGCATCATTATTATTTGCTTTTGCTGGCAAAGAAGGAAAATAACAATCTTAAGGGAAAGTTGTCTATGGTGAAGCGCTTCCTATATTGGATCACTTCAATTTTTCCCTAACCCTTTTAGTGCCGGGCGAAAAAGAGGTGCCTATGCGAGAATAACCGGCCGAATTTCACGATTTTACTAGGGTTTGGAAAAAGTCTCATAAAAACCAAACGAAAAACAATATTTATATAATTCAAAAAACAGTGCATTAAGGACGAAATAGAGAACAAAACAATGACACTAATTCTTCTATATTCATTGAAAATTATATAAATAACAAAGGTATAAGATATCATAAAGAAAGTAAAAAATTTAGTTCTCTCTTACAAAACGTATTTGCACAAACGAAAGGTCATCATTTTATCATAACATTATGTAGATCATTTATTACAAAGTATATAAAAGAGTGCTGTCGATATGTTCTGACAAGTGCCCAACGCCACAGCGATTCACGCCGCAGATCGGATGTCGCCTGAGCAGCGACCATCGGTGTTTATGTTAGATTTCGTTAGCTCCAAGCGATAGGAAAAAGTCGCCATCCACAGGATTAAAACGAAAAATTATTTTTTTTAATTCTTCCGTAATGAAATTACATCATTTATAACGTATTATACATTTATTGTGAGATAGCGTTCTCCCGCAATGCGAATAGAAACGCGCCACAAGGTGCGGGCCGATATATCGGCTCTGGCACTTCTCGCCAGTGTAGCAAGAGCCGATATATAGGCCTCCGGCACTAAAAGGGTTAAATATTCGATTGGTACTTCATTTAAAAAGTGGTAGGTATAGTAGGACCACGATAAAGCGGCCCACCGTAAAATAATCAAATTTAACGCTAAATTATGACAAAAGGGCTTGTGGGTCACGGTGTTGATAGAAAGATTTACAACTTCTTTAGCCAGAAGATTTATAATAGCAAAGAGACTACTAAATAAGTGCTCGTTGAACAAGTGGCAAACTTATTGAAATTACTTTAAGAGAAAGTTCTGGGGAAACCTACCTCTACCTAGGTAGGTAGAGGGGTAATTTAATTTCTGTACATAAGTTTGAATTTTCTGTAATAAATATTATGTATTTCTATTTATTTTCTTGTAATTATTTTAAGCAAAAAAAAACCCTTGTCGACATATTTTGACTTTACCTGAAAGAGAAGTTGTAAATCTCTATATCAACACCGTGACCCACAAGTCCTATTGTCATAATTTGCCGTTAAATTTTATTATTTTATGGTGGGCCACTTTATCGTGGTCGTAGTAAACTCACAGCGATTGATGGTGCCTTTTATAAGGCACTACCTGAGTCAGATAAAAGTTTAAAAACAGTACTGTGCGCAAACATTTATTGTCATTAAAACTACTCTAACACTCAGAAGGGCTTTGTTAAAGCTACAGTCAAATTCCAGATATGCTATAAATGTAATTTAAACTAGTGATAAATAAAATAAAACCAAGACCGCGATAGTCTATTCCTTCTAACAAAACTCTTGTAGTTATTTTATATTTACTTTTTCTGCTTGATGATTAAGACAAGTAGATACTTCATATAGTTAATAAGTAAATTTTCAATTTTGGGGACATGCAACAATTTTAGAATATGAAGAAATATTACAATTGAGAGCCGCGATTCAACAGCTTGCAAAATCTTGCCAAAATAAATTTTGCTCTTGTAAAAAGATGCAAAATCAAGTTTAAGGCTTCAAGCCAAAGTCCATCACTGATTTAGATCAGTGTTTTCCAAAGAGTAGTACGCGTACCCCCTGGAGTACGCGAAGAGTTTGAAGGGTTACATGTGGCTCCGGGCTTTTGCTGCGCCTGGTGCAACAAACGACATTATTATTATTATTATTATTAAACTATATGCATTTTTTTGACGAGGGGTACACAGTGTTAGGAAAATTATAGAAGGGGTACACATATATCGAAAGTTTGGGAAACACTGATTTAGATGGACCTCCTCTTACAAATAGTGTTAGTTAAACAATTAACTCAGAGCTAATAGTCTAAAGATGAATGCAACTTTGTATGGACTCTTTAGGTCATATCACTAATCTACGGAATTGTACGTATTAAGAATGAATTTTGTTTTACTCAAATTTGCTTAATAACAGTACGAATTTACAGAATAAAACCTGTCTGCGTACTAAAAAAACAAAAAACTCCAATGTAGGAATTAAAGAGAATTGGGCCTGACCCACAGTTTGAGAAGCACTAATCTAACCAAACGGTAAGTATTATTGAAAAACACTCGTGCTTTTTAAAGAAAAAAAAAGTTAGCAACACTTTCTAGATAAACATCATGTTTTTTTTAGATTGTAAAAACAAACGACAACAGTTTAATTAATTGAGACCACCTGTCCCTGCATCAGACTCTTGATAATTTCATGCTTGTTATTATTTTTTTTCTTCAATTTTCACCCAAATGCTATCATGAATTTGTATCGAAAAACTCTGACTCATTCCATTAATTCAGTCGGTCAGTAGGTGGATTATCTTTCAGATTGTCCACCATTTCTTTGGTTAAAATAATAATAATAATAATAATAATAATAGTAAATAACCAAAAACTTGACTTATATATAAAAAAACAAACAATATTTTCGAATGTTTCAGGTTAGCTCATTCAATGGAAACCGTTACGTCACCAAGATACTACGTGACGTAATAATGGTTGTGTATTCTAAAAAAACACCCTTATACAAGTTTAGAATTATTTTTTTTTCCAAATCAGTTGAGGGAAAGATTTTCCATGAAATTTAACGAATTTCCCTTTTATTTACAATATATTATTCGGAATTTATCGGATTGTTGTGATAAATCAATAAACAAACAATGTTGCTGTTTTGGGTCAATATCGCAGAATTTTCCATAAGAAAACCTTGTGGAAAAATCGTATAGAAAGTGCACCCTGCCCAAAAATTATGTTTAAATCTAGTTATAAATGAGATAGAGCGAGATATGTAGATGAATAAAAATGATCGAACACAGCCAACTTAAACATAACCTCATCGACATGACGATAAACACAGTTGCCATTGGAGGTTGCAATTGTTAATTTTGTAAGAAAACAATAATGACATCAGCTTACCTGTATTGATGAAGATCATATTGAAGCGTATCCAAATGGGGGAGAAAGGGCCAAAATCAAAAGTTTCTATTGTGTACAGCCAAAACACACGAAAAATTCAAGGTCTTCTCGTCTCACATTGAAAACATATATACACACTCACACATAGATATACAACAGACACATATATGTGTATATAGATATAGGTATATACGTATGCACACCAACCAAAAAATCTATTTTATTTTCATAATTTTTCAAACAAAATAACGTTAACTTGTCCGTAATTCGTAATCAAATTAAACGTAATAATTATTAAAAAAAAACTGTTATTGTTATTATTTACAATCCGATTGGAATCAATTAATTTGATTAAACACAAATACAGTAATAAACACGTGAAAATTTTTTTTCAAGACAGAAAAATAGCACACGTCGTCGCAAAGAAAAAGGTTGTTTTCAACATGGCCGCCATACAAAACTCGGCTATTTCACCACAAGGATTTGTTGACCCTGGCGTATTATAAACTAATCTGATTGGTTGTACGTCTTATTTCACTTGATGCTGATTGGTGCGATTCAAGGTTAGGGACAAAACATTGACATGCACCTGTCAGCATCCCTTCATCATCAACTAACTTCACGATATTTACTATATATTGAAGGGAAACAAAACGAAAACACCCAATATTTACACAAATACACGAAACAATCAACAACTTTTTCTCAAGAATATTCCAAATAAATCGCCAATTATCGAATATTGATAAAGATTTGTAATGTCATTGGTTCGTTTTGATTATAAATAACAAATGCGGTGCATCTAGTTGGCCAGTATGGCGCCATCTAGTAGCGACCAATCGACAACATCAATTAAATACAACAAATCCCGCAATTATTACAATATTTTGGATTTAATCAGCAAAATTGAATGAATAAAATCACCAAATCTAACCGCGATTGTAATAATTTCAACCATTAGTACTGATAAATTTTGAAAAATCGTACAAATAGTAGCGACATCTATTGCCGTTGTTGTAAAGTTGAACTTCTTTATAGCGGCAATAGATGCCGCTTTATAGCGCCAATTTCAAACGTGTCGCAACAATTCACGATCAAACTCATTTATTTTCAATTAATTATCGATTAACTCACCTTTGTTCGGTTGAAATGTTCTCATTATCCGTGAAAAATAAATAATTGTAGGATTCCATTCGTTCGTTAATTATCCACAAATACGCACGCACACATCTACACCACAATGCTTAATAAAAAAATGATTTTCCACTCGAATTTCGAATTGTCACCGATTGATTTTATCAAAATACCATCGTATTATTGTTAGGATTCAATGATTTATTGGAATTTTTCAAAATTACTATTGGCGAATACCGCTTTTTTCTATAATCTTTTCTTCTGTATCGGTGATGGTTGTGTGTATGTGTTCGTTAGCGGTTTTCTTTTGTGGGAAATGCTTAATAAGAATAGTATTGGGGCCCTTTAGGAACGCAAGGACCTGAATCTCCATGCGCTTGATTGCTTGACAACAATGTTGCTAGGCGACAAAGGAACGCGTCATTCCTTCAATTGAACAATATACAGCGTGGTCGGGAAGCGTCCAGATCGTTCCCTGCGAATTCCTTACTTTCATCCGTCTGGCCAACAATTGATATTTACTACTAACGATAAGTGAGTATTGATAGTATTTCAATTATAGGCCAAATTGACGATTGCCGGCAAGTTGTTCCGATCTGTTTCGATTAACTGTAAGCCGCGATAATTATTCGGGAACGGATCCAAGGAAATAACAAATTACTAGTTTGAATCCAATGTAATCAAAAAGGGGATCATACAATATCAATCGACTTATATCACTAAGAATTTATCACTTATCTATCGCAACTCATAAAAGATTGTCGATTTTGTCCTGTCTAACATAATTTATCCTAATGAAGCCAAAATATTGCGATTAATATCTTTGGTTTCACAATTAATCCTAATTTAGGTGATAAGACATATTGATAAAACTACATAATATTTTGATATAATAATAAATATAACAAACGACAAATCTAACGTCTAATTACGTATATTGCAATTATTTTTGTTGGGTATTTGAGAGAAAGAAGTGAAATTATCATGACTAGCTTTTCAATTCGACTCCATTTAGTTGAGTTTTTTGTTTATTTTTTCAATTAAATTTCCTCGGATTCGTGATCGGTAAACCATTACGCCATGGTCTTCTATCATCGCGCTGGATATCACTGTACGAACGTTCTAAAATTTAATTATAATTAATTAAGTAATTAATTATCGAATTAATTCAATTAACACACCTCTGAATCGTATAAATTGCATATCGTGACTGTTATTTGTAATACGTCTGGTTGGACTGGTCGTTTCTCTGGTCGATCGGAATGATCCACGTAACGATGGTGGTTGTATACAGAGTACATCTTGATTTAATCGATACGATGTGATCGATGGTTGTGTTTCCAATGTACTGTCGTCGTACGTGTTAATATCAATATCGGTGAGAACTGAAATGGGAGTAAAATGAAATAAAAATAAACGCATAAATATTGATTTTGTCAAGCTAAATCAACTGTCTGCATCCGCAATGTAGTTAATAGTGTGCAGAGATGAGGATATGGAGTTGCCACAAACGTGCAAAATAAAGAATACTCTAGTGAATTGGTTTTCTAAAAGCTCTAAGAGACTACAGAGTTAGTACATTTGTGACTGAGTTATTTGGTGAGGTCTAGCAAAAGAAGAAAGAAGTTGAGATTAAGTCATATTCATCTTTGTTGTTTTTTATTATATAAACAATTATATATTTTTACTGTATAGTTGTTTAGTTCTTTATTTCAAATGTATGTTTTCCAATTTTTACTATTTACTTATTACATAGGAAAAAATTTATTACAACAATTAGACATAAAAAAGGGAATTAATTATTTTTTCGACTGTAATTGTGATCTATTATTTCAATAAGTTCTTCATTATTTTTCTTGTCGGTAAATTTGGTGTGTCACCCTCAAACCGACAACACTGTGTGTTTAGACAAGTACTGATTGGTTGTTTACAAGCTCTCCACCAATCCAAACTTCTAGCGGTAACTTTTCGTTAACTAACGTTAAAAAGAGGAATAACCAACATCTCTTTAAACTCAAATCACCAAAAAACTAGAAGATTTTTCAAAAAAAGAGTTTAAGAGGGACCTCAAGTTTTCTTTTCTCTATCTAATGCACCCAAGCACTTGCCGAAAAGTTTTAATTTGAGAAAATGAGACCTTAAGAAAGAATCTTTTGATATTTGCTCTTAAGCCCTTGTTTTTAAATTTGATAAGAAATTTTGAAAAAAAAGTTTAAGAGGGACCGAGATTTTCACTTTTGTAATCATTTGAGCTATCAACCTTCTCTTCAAATTGTGAAATGCGACCGTGAGATCTTAAGAAAGAACACCGTGTTTTGAGGTAGAATATGCGGGGACTTAATGTTCTGCTATTGATGAATGTGCGCTGAAAAATATTCGGATGTTGTCAACAAAAAGCTGTTTTTTTCTCTAGTTCCAAGGCTTATACCACAAAATTTTTGTCATTTACAAAGAATTAAGCTTAGACTTCTAAAATATTTGGCCTGTGCTAGGTTTGATCTGAAATGCCGCTCTTTTTGTAAATTTAGAGCATATGCATGATTTTCTTATATTTAAAGTTGCTTCTAAAATTCGGGCCTCATGGCAAACTCTACAGTTGCTGCTGTTAGAAGGGACAAAAATGTTCAAAATGCACTTCCACGCGTGACGAAGAAAGAAGAGACGCTGAAGCTATGAAGCGAGTCAGTGAAAGTTGTGGGTTATACAAAGACGAGAAGTTAATAAGATCCTTGAGATGCCAAATGCATTTGTGCATTTGGTCTAACCAAATAAAAAGCTGCCTGAAGGTTGTAAAAAAAAAACAAGTAGCATTGAAGTCAAAGTAAAATTTAAGTCTAAGTTCATGAGTTATGGCAGGCTACATTGTAAGAAAATTTCTTCCAAAAACTTGAAGACCGTTCAATTTAGTTTTTCTTGCCTCAAATGGCCAATTGGGAAAAGTAAAATAAAATCCAATAAAGAGCTCGATGAAGATCAAACGTTGCCCTAAAAGCGCTGTACGTATTCAAGTATTTTTACAGTAGAAATTAGAGTAATGAAGGATGTGTGTGCGTGAGAGAGAAGACAGGGAGAGATAGAGAGAGAGAGAAGTATCCACGCAACTCCTCCTTTTTATATTAGTAAAGTATCAATTCTTTAGTTTACAGCAAAATCAACAAATTCGCCGTCTAAGGCAAGTTTTGGCAACCAAGAGTAAACTGATCACCGGGACAATCTCCAATGGGCTTTCGTCGTCAACTCCGCGTTGTAAAGGTGATCAAAAAAGTAGCATCGACAGCAGAAACTGAGGAATACTAGGAACGTGAAGCTACTTTAGGGGCAAAGGTACCTCGCATTTCACCTAACGGTTTCAAGTGGATGTTGGGTACTTATGACTTTGATTCGATTAATCACATCATTACATGAATGTCGAGCGCAATGCAAAACAAAAATTTTCATCTTTAACTAGACATCCCGCTAAATATCTAAAAGGACAAAAATAAGAAATCCTACATATTTTACTTTTTCTGCTATAGAAAATAAAAGCTGGTGAAATGAGAATACTGAGAGATAAAAATAAGTTACATAGTCATACAAACAATTCAGTTAAAGCAAGAGATGTTAATCTGGGGTTCGTTGAATGTTTGCCGTGAGAACTCCTTAAAAAAGAAGCTCTTTTATTTTAGGCAAGCAATCGATAAGTCTAAAAAGTCGATAGAGGACCAACGCAAAGGTATTCCGTTCGATTCGTTTTCTTTTACTGGATTGTTTTGGAACCTATAAGGAGTCGAATAAAATGTTCAAATATTTTCAAGACGTCAACTTCTGGCTCAAGCAAACAACAAAATGAGCTCTAGAAGAAGGTTCGAGAAACTAAAAAAATTAAGAACCTCTGCGTCAGAGAGTAAAAGCAAGATATACAAATGAACTGAGCGAAAGTGAGAAAAGATTAATTGAGACGCTGTAGCTATTATAGGTAAACCGACTAGAGAGAAAAGATACAGGATCCGTCTGTTAACTAATATTAATGATAAAGAACATATGTAATTTATAAAACACTCAAAAAGACTTTATTAAATGTGTTTGATTAGAAATATCTTTCTGCAAGAAGAAAATTGAGAGTAGGCAGAGGCAGGCAGACAAACAATTCGAGAGACACATGTAGGCTACATTATGCAAAGGGGCACTCAAGGAGAGATATCACGTATCATACAAGGATTTTACATATTTTATTATTATTGATTTTATATCAGTTAGATGATAATGCGACGAGAATTACATTGCCGCCTTTTATGAGGCAATATGTTTAAGTCAAGTCAAATTCGTTCCACTATACGTAATCTTGCATGGATCAATTTCCTTCAAGATTACGCAACAATTACCCATTTCGCATAATCTACATTTTTTTTTGTTGAATAAAGTTAAAAATCAACAAAACTTGCAATTATGTACAGTTATAGTTGCAATTATTAATTAATTCACTCAAGCATTAATAATAACAGTAGTGATAATAAAATATATCTTTATTTTTTGTTCTTTATTATTGGTTTTTAATCAAATGATAAAAATCTTCATTTATTTGACATTTAGAAAGGTGGAAATTGTTGATATATAAATGTGCACACCTTAATCAGTTGTTTGTTTTGAAAACAAGATTAAAACATCATTATGCGTTTTATTTCTAATAACGGTCTTATCAATTTTAGAAAATCGATTGATAAGTAAATACAACGACTCGTTTTGGTAGAAAGAAAGTTATAATTTGTTGTTTAAAAAAATGTCAATGCAACTGTATAATGTTAATGATAAAATATAAAAATAATAGTAAGAGTGATGACAAGAACTGTGAAGTTGATTGACCGACAAACTGCAATTTATAAGGAGCTAACTGAAAGTTTTCCTTGTTTTTTTAATGCCTTTGGTTGTTGTTTTTTAATAAATCACTTTCACGAATCTCTCATTCTTTTTATTTTGATTTATTTCAATATAATTTTGTAATTTCTAATTCAGACTACAGCATTAGTTTTGGGGAAATCCTAATATTTCAGTATCAGTTTTGTGGTAAATTCACAACACGTATTTCCATTGGAATACGTGCATTACTTACTTTTCTTCTTTCTAAATGATAAGGGATGGTGCCGCCAACGTCTGTGCGTTTTTTTGGTTAGTTTTTCGCCTAATAGAAATGAAACAGAAAGAAAAATCAAAAGAAAGAAAAGCGTGTGGTGTTAGAAGCGAATTGGAAATTTAGTTAATTAGCGTTGAATCACTTCAACTTACGTGATAATCGATTATCTAATGGCGGCCGTTCCCAATCCTGCTCGCGCGACCACTCGCGCCGTTTCACGCTCTCTTGACGTGTACTCATTGTACTGCTCGGCGTTTGCTTCATCGCTTTTTAGAGATAATCAACTTATTAATGAGATCTAGCGAAATAATTGTAGATCTTACATAATTTATGATGTGTAGCCAACCAATCGCCCAACGCCTCCTTATTATTGTTGTCTTTCACTTTAGCATCATGGGAATATCGTAAAGTCCGTCGACGCTCTTTACTCGTCACCATACACTCCTCGATCAATTCGTACCAATCTTCCAGACCATCGGGTGAACGCAGATAGATCTTACCATCATGCCCGATAATCAAGCCGATCGTACTGTACGTTTTCTTATTCTCCCATTCAATACGTTCAATATCGATTAATTTGATTTTAAATAGGAATTGTCCCATTTCGGTGATACGATCATTACCGCTAGCTCGCCGAAAACAATATAAATAATCCTTTGTCAATATGAAATAGCGTTCCTTCCAACGGCTGAACAATTTGTCCCGTTGTTGCCATAATAGGCCGCGTTTGATTGCAGGTGCTGATTCCTTTCCGAAATTCGACGAAAGGAGAGACTGTGGATAAGAAAATAAATAAATAAATAAATACAATTTTGCATTGTTTCATTTGCAAGATAAGACTTGTTGTGGTCGATGTCCTGTATCAGTTTCCGTTTTAATTATTATAAATGGAATCGATTGGGAACAGTAGTTAAGCGAATGATTTCTTGGAATCTATCTGTTCTAATCGGTGAGATTTCCGGTAATTGTTGATAAGGAAGCCGGATTTTCCGTAAAATTTCCAACATAAAAAAGCCCCGATTTTGATAACGATAATTGTTTGAATAATAAAAGTAATAGAAAGCGTATTGTTTGATTTATTTGGCAAACTGCAACGTGTTTATTTTCGATGGCCGGAAAGTCAAATAACTCTTTCGCATACTAATCGTTGTGATTTGCCAGCAGTCGAAGAATTGATTATCGTCGACTGATTATTGCAATTTCCGCTTGTATTTTTAGCTTTTTTTTATTTATATAAAATTTGTCTGTATAGAGAAAATTAGAAGTATTTTATTAACATCCGACACCTACATATTGCCGGAAATTTTAAATTTTAAAACTAAAATAATGTAGAGAAATTCTGTAGAAATTTTCTGTGTACACGAATTGGAACTCCTACTGTCTAGTTTTATCGTAATACAACGATGAGTAAGCACGGGATTGTCTAAATTTCTAGGACAGTACGCACAGTTCGGTTATAACGACATTCCAGTGGCTATAAAAATAATGATATCATAAATGGGAAGTTTGGGAAACGGGACACCATATTTTGTCGCTATATCCGGATAGCTTGATTCATCGTCCACACGTTAATCCCTTTATTGTTGGGTTTAGTTGTGACTCTTGATTGTCTGAAATTATGAAATCATTTTTGTGTATTTTGGTGTTACAGCTACTATTTAGGTAAACTGATAACGATTTTCTCCTACAAAAATCTGTGTTGACTATGATAAGAATCATTGCGTATACAGAACGTCTTATTTAAAGGGAATTCCATGAATAATTCGGAATTAATCATCTGAAAGCCTATGATAACTATGTATGTTGATTGATTGACGGTGAATTTAACGGACGTGACATGTTCGATTTATTTCAATGTAACGGACAATGATTAATCGCAGATTTGTTTTCATAACTCTAGAATGTTTGATTGTTCTACGGACAAACTTTCCAAACAAGAATTTCTGAAGATAAAGACAAGTATTTGTGTTGACGTGTATAACATTGATAAATAGCAAGTTAGGAGTTGACATTGAGTGGACTTTGCTGTATCGGCAAACTTTCTATATTACTTTGATTATTTTGGAAAAACAGAGGGCGGCTTAAAGATAAAAAAATAAAATTCTTTCTATTTTTCAACAATTGAGCTCTATAGGTGTAATTTCATCCTACTTTTATCCAAACAACTGGCCAAAGTTTTGGAAAAAAGTTAAGATTTCAATATTTCACAGGTTGAATTCCTATGCGCCCTATGGCTAAAGCATTTTTAAGCAAGAGCTTTGCTTTGTCAACCACAATACGCTAGCTAAAAGTAATAAAAAAATGGAATTCCTTTGGTCTCCCAAAATAATAATCCTAAAATTTTTAGCCGATGACTTCGAATTTATCTTATTTGCATTTGATTACTGTGCCAAACATAGTCAGAGGTTTGAATTCATCTTTGTTCTGGAGTTAACAAATGACACATTTTATCAAAGTTTTTCATATGCAATTTATTATGTATATTCTTGGGCATCTTTTAGTTTTGACGGAATAGCTTGCAATTTTTCATTTAAGCTAGTGGCAGGTGGCGTTAGCTCAGTAAAGCAAATTTTTGATTTTACCTAACCAAGGGCGGATCTAGCCTTACTTAAATGTCCTTTCTTCTCATAGGAGACATTGTAGAAACGAACGGACGCTACTGATATGATTGAAGACTACTCCACTACGGGATCCGCTTTGGAATGGGGGCTTGAAGCTTAATCTTCTCTAGTTTCATGGTAAATAAGTCCCTGTCCACAGCAGTGTAATCTATTTCTAGAATCCGTAAGTTTTACCGACCTCCAGAAGAAGTGGATTTAGGCTTATGTCCATAACCTGCTTAGAGGGACGCAAAGTTTGGAAAGTACGCAAAATTAAATGTAAAATAGAATATGGGAGAGGAGCGCCACTATTTGGCCCAACGGTTTTGACTAAGGAATATGTGTCAATTTTTAACTAATATATTTCTGGTCCTTCTTAACAATGACTAAACCAAATGACCAAAAAAATCATTTTATCAAAATTCTTTGCAAGATGTCCAGTTAATTTGGGAAAACTCCTCAATTCTATTTGTTTAATAAGTATTACAACAGCTGATAATCACGTAGCAGCCTTGAAAATTTCATTAAAATTTGTGTAGTGAATACAAATATTGCAAAACTGATCAATCGAACTCTAAATTGCCTGTTTGAGTTTCTATTTTTGACTATTTGATACGATTATAGGGAAATATGAAAATAAGCGGTAACAGAAGAAAGGCTTAAAGGGAAGATTTGAACTACTTTTAACTTAATAGAACATTTTGTGGTTTTAGTCTGATATTTCACATAATAACTTGATTCTATTGTACCGTAAGATTTTCACTATTTAGATGCTTTTGACAAAACGATTTAAATGTAGACGGTGGGGTGATAAAATCGATTTATTTTTTAGCAAATTGATCTTACAAATGTTTATATTCCGATCATTTTTAAGGCCGAAATATCAGATTTTAAAACCAGAATTCGCATCGAAAGTAATCGGAGTATTCTTCTTTCGACTACTGCATGAATTTCAAAAGTTATTGCGAAACAGGCATTTTTACTAGTCAAAAATTGGCTGCGACTAAGTTGTTGTTTTGCTTAGGATTTTCAGCTTACAATTAGCTATGTATAAATTCGCTGGTTTCAAGACCAGAGTACGATGTGCTTTTAATAATTGCTCAAAATTGTGAAAATCTTGCAAAACAATTAAGTACATCAAGGAGCTATCCAAGATCACAGATAATGTCAAGATAAAAGTTATTTTTCTCGAGTGCGCCACTCTGTATGTTGATGATTTATACCAGAAAAGTGGAGATCAGGTTTTAATGCAACAACACAATGTAAGGAAATTACTCACAACTCACCGATTACTCAACGTTTATCTAGCGTTGCAGGTCTAAAATTGGGCAAAATTCTGTTGTCCCAATTGTGCAACAATTAAAACGTGATTACATTAAAGGCCATCGATGTGGTAATTAAACGTTTAACGCTATTTACAATACGATTAACTATAATTATCGAATAATTAATTAATTATAAATAAATGACGGATTGCCGTTGGTTTATTATTTTTCAAGCATCGATCACGTAATACTGCAAAATTTACATTTTATAATCGGCACAAATACAATGACAGGACGTTGTTTGGCTATCGATTATCGTGATCGCAATATTAAAAATGTATTTAATAATTTCTCCCCCTGTTGTTGTTGTTGTTAGTGATGTGTAGATATAAAAATTTGTCGACAAAACTTAATCCGTCTGCATATCGGAAATATTACGAGAATAGAGAGTGGTTTAGATGCATCTTCCGCATCAACAATTTAAATCGTAATCCGGAGAGAAGGCAAGTTCGGAGAAGATATCGATCGCAACGAATCTTTATAATTGTTGATTTTTTATAGTAAAATGATTCAAGCGCTGTATAAATATTGAGATACGTCTACTCTCTTTATAATAAGCCCGCATGATTCACTGAACTGTAAAAAAAATTTCACTTTTTTTAAAAAGACTAACAATTATTAATCATTGGAGAATTTTGTGCAATTTCCTCAACATTTACTGGATACAATCCGCACACGATTTTGTTAAATAATGACTCATTTCAATTGTTATTCATCAGAAATATCAACAAATTCATTTTAATCTTGATAAAGTGAAAGATCTGCGGGCAGGTCAATGTAGTATTATTTATTAATTCGTTATTTTTTTTCCAGTTACTCTCGCTTCTCCGTCTCATTACTAACACCACAGTTCATAAATGTTAAACGAGTTGATTGTTATTTAAGAATTTTAACGATGAATCACTTAATAATACACAACATGCGCTTATGTCATCGAATGATGCCATACGGTGATTTAGAAGCGAATTTTGCCAATTTCGTACGAGCATCTTCACAATGACACTAATTTCAATTTAGATCCTGTATTGGGGGGATGACAACAATTAGGTCAAATTTCCATTTGATATATTGATTACATCCAGATATACGTGGTGTTTTTGGGAGCACGAAGGCAGAGACGGTGTCTACAATACAGAATACAATTGTCTTGTTTTGATTGAATATAGATTTAAATCAATGTATATTGTGTAGAGAAATCATCCCTGTTCTAAATCGTAAATTTCCAGCAACATTCGCGTACGTTTTGTTTCTTTTCTAAAATTTTAATTAAATTTATTTAGGAAAAAGTAGGGCATCTTTTTGTGTGTGTTTTTTTTTCATTTGTGTTTGTGTTCAAGTTTTGATTTCTACAATATTATATCGTCCGGTGATTATTAAGAACATCAAAACGTACTAATTTCTATTTTCAAATGCATCAAGAAAGTTATTTTGTTGGTTATTATCATTTACGAATGCAAGTCATGGATTTCAAGTTTATTGTTAATTGTGTATCGGTCTACTTTTATTATAGACACGAAAAGAAATCCAACTGTTGATTCTCCACATTATTCAACAAATGATTTGTTATTAATCTCTTCTTATCTATTTACTATTATTAGAATAGTATTGATAATAATGTAGAGATTCTTAATGAATTAATTGTCCGATAAAGTGGAATCTTTTAGAAAACTGTTCATCGAGAAACTTCCACGAAACGGTCTCTTTTGTGTTTAATAAAATATTCAAAGAAATAGCGTTAAAGTTTGTAACTCGCTAAGACATGTGTCGGGTAGCTTTTCGTTTTTGATGTAGGAAAGGAGCAGGTCATTTGTTTCGACAGAAACGCAATAATTGATTCACAGAAACAGGCAACTCGGGCAACGTTGTACTCGAACCGATTAATATTAGAAATGGAGTTTGAGGTGCACAGAAAAATAAATGCTTTGCGCAGTATATTAAGGAACTATTTAAAATTGCAAATTACAAATGTTTTCGTAAATCTTCAGCTGCAGCTTTAGAGTAGCAGTCGCCAAACTTTTTGACATAATTTCGTTTAAAGCAATGGTTTGATCTTTTCATATGTACACCTTGAAAGCTTGTATTTTAAGGCAATCCCAATGCAAGTGGACCTTTGATTTCGTTTTTGGACAGTAATTTGTTCGCTAGTCTTTTTAGGCGATGATATCCTTCAAAGGTGCGTCCTTGTTGAGAACCACTGGTCTAGAATTTGTCTATGTTTCAAATCTAAAAAGTGTACTTTTACTCTGCTAATTTTTCTTTTTACTGCATTTTTCTATGCAAGATTTCACCTTTTGCTGTGTAAGTTCGTTTTTAATGAGTATTTAAACAGGACCGAATGAATAAATTCAGTTACTGTTCTAAATATGTGAAAATATAAATGATTTGCACAGTAAATTAAAGGACAAATGCAATAAATAAATTGAAAATAATTCGAGCATATTTTAGAGACGTTTTGGTAAATCTGCAGTTTTAGTAGTACTTGGTCTTGACCACCAGTCGTCAAACTTTTTTGATATAATTTGGTTTAAATTAGTGGTCCTAGATCTGTCCATAAATGTACCCTTAAAAAGCTTGTTATTTCGTTAGCTTCTTTCTATGGGCGGTTTTCAGATTAAAGCTTGTATCTTGGGGTGATCCCAATGCAAGTCGACCGTTGATTTCGGTTTTTGCCAGTTTAATGTAATTTGCTTAATCGTTTTTTAAGCTATGATATCCTTCAAAGGTACACCCTTGTTTAGAACCACTGGTTTAGAAAATTTCCATGTTTCAAATATGGAACGTTTCCTTTACACTGCAAATTGGACGATCTTCCTTTATACTGCAGTTTTTTATGTAAGATTTAACCTTTTACTGTGCAATTTAAGCAGCTTCTCTAAATATGTGAAAAAATAAATGATTTGCACAGTACAGAAAGAACGAAGATGTTTTGCTAAATTTGCAGGTTCAGCATTTCTTCGTCTAGAGCAAGAGTTGGCAAACTTTTTTGTCATAATTTCTTTTAAAGTAGTGGTTCTTGTTTTTTCCATAATCCTGTTATTTTGTTAGCTTCTTTTCAGTGGCGGTTTTCAGATTAAAACTTGTATCTTGGGGCGATCACAATGCAAGTGGACCTTTGATTTCGATTTTTTAAGCGATGATATCCTTCAAAGGTCCCTTGTTTAGAACCACTGGTCTAGAGCATTTTTTACTCTGCAAATACTCATTTTTACTGCATTTTTTATGTACTATTTAACCGTTTACTGTGCGGTACTTTTCACTGCGCTACCAACAAGATCGGAACAATTTTTTATCAATTACTTCAAATATGTGGAAATTTGAATATTAATTACGTACAAATTGAGTACGATACGTGCCAAATAAATTATATGTCGTTGTCCAAAGTTGCCAAAAACAGTATAATTAACTCAAAATTTTGGCAACACCTTTAAAAATGTTCGAATTAACGTAAATGCCCGTTTGCGCCGTTTAATTGCATAACTAGCAAACAATGAGAAAGTTTCCACGGTATTTTTGACAATTTTTGAATCACCCAGAAAAGTATAGTTGGACATTAAACTGCCCCGACTGAAAACTCACAACAAATTATTGTCATAATTGCGATTTTACAGCACCCGTACCTCCTCCAACTCCCGGATGATTTCTTCTGAGACGTGCGGTATATTCGAAAGGAAACTAAGCAGGTATGACAATATTTACATTAATTTCGAGTTCGTGTACAGTTTTATGCTCCGATAAAGCTGATAAAAATCAAGAAGATTACCGTGTTCTAATTTTTTGTTTTTTGTTGTGTCGTTATATTATTTTCTAAACTCTGTTGTTATTAAGTATAGAAAAGTTCGCCAACATTTTCTACGAATATAAGGCAACAATAAATTTCCACCAAACTTTGCTGTTAATAATTCAAAATTAAAAGATCCCAATGGACGCATACATGTAGATGGAACGCACAACTGTAGCTTTCTAAAAATTCATTGTAGTTTATAAGAAAGTGGAAAATTGCCATTTATCTCAAATGGAACAACGAGAAAAAAACGAGGAAAAAAAAGTGTACGGTAAATGTTATAATTTCACTTGACGAACTTGTTAGCGGAAGACGAAATACTGTTATTAAATTCAACAATTTCACTCGATTTTTTTCCGATGTTAATAATTCTTATAAGTGCAAATATTTATTTTAATGGCAAGTGATGAACATCTGTTTGAAAGAAAATGGAATTTTTTACCACAATCTTATTACAGTTTAGAAATCAACGATTCAATTTAATCCTTGACTAGAGCCGTTGATAGAGATCTGACCTTTTTCCAACTTTCCACAATAAATACAAACAAATACGTATTTAAATATAATTATAATTAATTGTATTGACGATAATTTTTTATCAATATTTATTAACAACCTTGACGATAATTCGTTGAGTTTCTGTTGTTCTTTCAGGATATTGCACTGTTGGTTTTGTAAAAGTAGAAATTTATAGAGAAATCTTACCTGCGTGTACGCGGCCCTTTGGAAATTCACCCCATCCCTATTCAAATTAGTTTCGTGTCTCAATAGGACACGTTCAACTCTCGCCAATATTGGTGAATCCAAAATACCCGATGGTCGCGGCGGTGGATTGCCACTATTCTCGTTCTGTACCAACATTATTTATAATTAATTTTCGGTGCCAAATTAATTAAATAATTATCCCTTAATGGACTTGTATATTTTCGGTAATGTAATTAATTAACGCGAAAAACTACAGACAACATATTCGAGTTGCGACAGCGATGAGTGCTAGAATTCAACTGATATAGCGAGGACGACGACGACGACGACGACGGACGTCTACTACACACATACACACGCACACCTAGAGGATTCGTCGTGAATGGGGAAATGCTAGATGTTGTTAATATTTCTGTCTTTCTCTATTCAAAAACCGTCTATCTTTGTTGCCATTAAGCGTATTCGTTGGAATTGACGAATTTTCCTAATAAGATCGTGATTTAATTGGGAAATTTGTCTTTTATTTACAATCAAGATAACGAAGGCATTCGCGATTAACGTTGACAAAAAAAAAATTATAAATAATTTAGATAATTTGTTTATTACAACAATTTAATTCGTATTGTTTAATTATTACAAAAATCAATTATAAATAATAACAATTATGTTTGTAGCCTACAAAAAAATAATTATAATAACATATATATGTGGTTTTAATTACAAAATTCCTTCAAACTAGTTTCCATTTGAGTTACTTTTCAAGTAAAAGTAATCACTTTTACTTGATATAAAATATAAATAAAAGTTTGAAAATAATAAATTTTTCGAAAATTTTTGTTTATTATAATATTAGAAATCGTGAAAGTTATCCTTTTTATCAGGATAATCGCTCGCATTTATAAACGAATGATAACTTATCACCAATATAATTGGCGCCACATCTAGTTATCTTGATGAATTCAGAAATAGTCATCTGTTTCATGAAAGTTTCTCCAAAATGATTAGAATTCCTTTGAAAAAATTCATCATGGATTTTTTTTTTAACAATAATCACCCTCTAATCTGACCACTATTACAAATATTTGTCTATCAATAATTGATAATTTATTGACGAAAAATTTGTTTTTAAATACGATAAACATTCCTTTGACGTTTGGGCCTGTATCTCTGTCTTTGTTCGATTATTATCTAATAATTCATTGTTTCTTCGTTTGACTTCTTAGTATTGAGATAAAGAATAATTAAGAGTCGGAATAATGTCAGTTTAAGTTGCTAAGTTATTAGAAGCGCTCAAGTACTCAAAATCGGCTTATCAAGACCAGACGTGATAATTATTTGTTTTTTTTTGAAAAAAACAAACACGTGCGATATTGTTATTATTTTGTATGTCGAGTCAAGTCGGCTAAATTTGTATAAACAGACTGTAAGTAATTGAATCAGATCGCCACCATGTTAGGTTCGCAACAGACGGATAAATAATTTCTTTGATTTGTGATAACATAGAAAGAAATATGCAATTATTTAACACCCTTTTCTAGGCAGTAAATTTTTAAGTCTTGAAATGTTAACATCTCTAAAAATTCGCTAAATTATTAATTAAACGATGTAGTGATATTGAAATATATTAGTGTAGTGAAGTACAAGATATACTAAATTAAGTGAAGGCATACATATTCTATCCAAAGGTATAGTCGGTCCAAAAATTAAATATAAAACTTCAAATTACAAATGATATTTTATAGGCAATTTAATGTTCCAAAAGTTCCTAACTTTTACATGTTGTCATGAAAATTGTAAAATTCTTTTCAAATCAATTTTCAGTTTAATACAATAAAGAATTTAAATTTTGAGGTCTTAATAGAGGGTCTACTTTTCATTGCGTAGGTTAGCTGCATTTCTGTCATTTGAAATTTTATACTTAACTTTTGGACAGAGTATATAATATTTCTGTCAACTATTCTACGTTATATTGTGAAAGCGCATACTAAATGTAAAAGCAATTATTAAAGAACTATTTACTTTGAGAGAAGAGTGCTTTTTCTAACTTAAGAAGCGCTATTCTGCCTTTTATTCCCAAATGATGTAACTTTATTGTTTAAAAATTTCCAAGCACAACGTTAAGGAAAAGCGGAAAATACAGATTGAGATCAAGACAAAAATGTGTAAAAATTGTCTCATTAATTTTGCATTATGCAAAAAACGAATTTTCCACGCTCTTATAGTTTGTAAGGTAGAAGGCAACAAGTAGCAACACTTTCCAGGAAAGATTCTTCAATTTTTAACCTGTTTTGAAGCTTACAAAACTAATGCGTTCTGGCTGCTTTGTGATCGAAGCTTGTAGTCGATCTTGACAGCTTTCTTAAGAAAAACTTAAATCATCAATGCAAGAAATTAGTTTATATTTTTTATACGTAATCATCCTGTGAGCTGTTTTTGAGTTTCAAGAAGGCTTAAGTTGCCGAGCTTTAAGCGTTTTTGGTTCGTTTGGTGCTGTGTCGTTCACATCAAAAACACTACTTTTAAAGTATTTAAAATAAAATTAAAACTTGAAGACATCCGAGCTTATTTTTTTATGGTTTTTCATTTTTTAATATTGCATCGACTGGTGCAAAATCAAAGGAGCTCCAACTATAATTGCACATGTTATATCGAAAACTGCAATGAACTCAAATTCGATTCGGTGCAAAAAGCGGACAACTTCGGAGGTGTCTCGTTTTTACATCAAGTTGACGCTCGCATTTTTGCTGCAAGTTTTCACTCGTCTATGCAGGCAAAATTTTGTCTTTAATAACCGTTGATACACATCATCCAAGAAAGTTTCAATCATAATTTTTTTTAAATAAAAGTTTTTCAAAATAATGATACTTATTCTCATTAATTATAGCTTATTTTGACACCTGATGTTTCCAGTTTACTTGCCGTTGCAAAAACAATGCAACTCCGTCAGACTTTTTCAATCATTCACCTTTACTAAAATGATTTTAGATAAAAAAATATATATAAAAAAGTTCTATTTTGCACTGAAAAGAAAAATAAAACAAATCTATGGCAATAAGATTTTTTTCTCCTGAAAGATTTGTAAAATCCGACCCGTTCCCTTTTTGCACCGGTGACTTGAATTGGCAGAATATGCGACCAACTTCAGCAGAAAAATTCCCGAATCTGCTCGTTTTCGCAGCACATTCACAACATTTTAAAGCAAAAATCTCTGATGCAACATTAACGACTTCAGGCAAGCCAAGCGAACTTCTCAAGGTGGACAGTCCTAAGTACACTTTATGCAATTATCTCTTCCTTGCTGTTCAGAAAAAAATTATCCTATATGCTATTTAGTTAAAGAAATATTATATGTAACTTATCTGAAACAAATCCACTGTATTAAATGGTCCAGTTACCAACAAAAAAAGCAATTTCTACCATTATTATTACTGTCCTATCGAATAAAGATTATGTATTAAAGCCGCCAGAATAGTGGTCGATTTAGAGAGGTGTTCATTTCAAATGTGTCGGCAATTGTTGTCTCCAAAATTCCTGTCTTGCATTCAAATAATCGATAGTCTCTTCGATACGACCAACAATATCATCGTTATCATCGTCTTGCTTATATTTACATTTAATATTAGGATTCTTCATTAATTTATCCAAATACTCCTTATCGGGAGCCAATTCGCGTAACAATCGACTAGGTTTTGTTGTTTTCGGTCGAATTGTTGTTGTAGTTGTTGTTGATAATGGTGTGGTTCTTTGACTCGACTTCATTGTTGTTGTAGTGGCACTCATCGATCTTGTTGTTGTTGGATTTGTTGATTTTAAATGTTTACGAAATGTAAATTTATCACCAATAGCATTCTCGATGGCCTTCTTGGCTTTATCAATACCCAATTTGAATTGATTTGAATCGTTTTGTTTATGTAGACCACGATAATAATAAACTAAACTATATTCGAAATTGCCCAAATGATATAAGGCTTCAGCTTTCTGATAGATTGCTTTCAAGAAATTCTTATCGATTTTCAATGATAGCTCGGCATCCTGTAGAGCCTTCTCCGGTTGTCCCAATAAAATGTAGCATTTACTACGGGCAACGAGAGCACTTTTCTCAGTCGGATTCAATTCTAACGCCTGCAAATATTTACAAAATCAATACAATTATCAACACTACTACAATTAGAAAGCAAACAACAAACAAAATATTGTTGGGCGAGATTGATATTTGTACGTGTTACAGTGTTAATTTGCTAGAATTAATAAATGATAGACCTTTGTTATAAAATTCAATGCAATATTTAAATCACCACGATTCATCTCATAACTGCCTAATGCTAGAAACGTTCCAGGTTCCGCTTCCTCTGGTATTTGTAGAGCTTTCGAACGATCCTGTTTGCGTTTCAATTTCAACGATTGTTTAATATCCTTCGAGCCCAAATTAACAGCAGCTGCACGATCTTTATCACAATACAATTCTTCGCGGGCATTCTTACGGCGACGTAATCGTCGCCGAACCACCTTCTTTTTAACTTCATCC
This sequence comes from Epicauta chinensis, assembly GCA_021725515.1. Taxonomy (NCBI): domain Eukaryota; kingdom Metazoa; phylum Arthropoda; class Insecta; order Coleoptera; family Meloidae; genus Epicauta; species Epicauta chinensis. The sequence continues at coordinate 1,504,295 of JAEDXX010000014.1, forward strand.
GTTACAACTTTCGTTGCTGTTGCATCATCAATACTCTTCTTCTTATCGTTCGTATTCGTCTCATTAACACTATCTTTATTATCCGGTTTTATTTGATCCGATTCAATATTGTTCAAATTATCAACGTTATCGATTAAATCATCATTAACGGTAATACGTACAAAGCTTTGTAATAATTCAGTTTCTCGGGCGATACTTAAACGTTTATCGGTGAAATTATGACAAATTTGTGATAATTCAGCCATTACCGTTAATTTAGAGGAATTCGAATCAACTTAAAATGGGACGGTAATTTTATCAAAAATTTTTTAGAAAGCTGTTGAAAATAACACTTTATTTTATCGTTTCTATGACGACTCAGGTGTGATCAATGCGACCACTTTCCTCGCCTTTATTGCCAATATTTTTCCAAATCGTCCCGATTAATCAACAGTTCTATCAGTAAGACGATAGAATTTCTTCATAAATTTCTATTCTCATCTGTTATTTTTAGTAGATAACAAAAAAATGTATAGAGTGGGCGTATTAGCTTTGAACGTGTGGGTTTCACTTAGTGGTGGCTATACACCAAGGGATGTGGACTGTAATTGCATGCCATGTTGTTTATAGATAGCCCACCCAAAAGCGTACAGTTTGCTTTGAATACTTTATCAGTGGTTAATGCATTCTTGTTACATTTTCATTAAATTAATTGAATCGGTGGGCGATTACAATATAGTTAGAGCGTATATTCGATAAATTCGTGTTTTTAACGAGTTTACTTAATGGAAATAACGAATTCTAAATAGAATTATCCATGTAAATCGTCACCGGGCGCATCCACCATTTCTCAACTATTTTCCAGAAAAAAGAAATGCCATTATAATAGTCGGAAGATTGGTAATTTCGTGGATAATAAAGAGATAGAATGCCGTTGATGTACGAATTGTATTTCGAGCGACTTAAGGGAATTGGTCCAATAAATATAATTCGTATGAATAATTCAAAAGTGTCGTCAATAAGCTTGAGATTGTTGTTGGGGTCGAAACAAGACAATTTCTCAGTTGAATTAGGAATTGCCGGAGCAGTTGAGAATTTATCACTGAAAACAAGAACTAGAAAGCGTGTCTTTTATCATGGTTTATTGTCCTATTCTCAGCTGTTTAATTGTATTCGTCGCTCGTTACAAACGAACTGCTATATAGTTGGGGGATATTCCCGAAGTTTCAGCCAAAAAATTCCATAATGACCACTAATTGGTCGGAACACAAAAGTTCCGAAAATTCGTGGCCAGCACACACACGAAATTCCATTGAAAGGCCAAAAAGTTTGTTAATAAAAATGAGAAACACAAATATTTCCCGGGAAGTGAACGAGAGAGATTTTCCCTTTTTTTTTGTATTTGGCTGTGTTGATTGTGGTAAATCTAAACAGAAATTTCGTTCGTAATTGGAAAGTTAAGTTTCGCAGGGCGTAGTTGCAAGTTACAAAGTGACCACCAATTAGTTGGAGAAAATGGAATTCTTGAGATACTGTAGATGTGTACAAATAGTTAGTTTGCTCGTAAGACTAGCGCTTCGAGTATAAATTTATCGAGACGCTAAAACATCATCTTCTTGGTGATTATTAGGTGAGTGTAATCCGAACGTAAATACCAGTTAACGTTTGATTGCTCAATAAACTATTTAAATTAATAATTGACTCTACAACTAGCTCTAAAACGGAGTAATTCAGTTATTTAGTTTATTATCAATGTAGAGTCTTGTTTGTACGGCAAACTGTTAGAAATTCCTCAGAATTTGCTAATTTTACGACGAAATTAGGAATTTATGGGGCATTATAGAAAATTGGTGACAGCGCCGGGAGAATAACGATTTTCTTGTATTTATCATTCAACAACTCCGTCTGCAACTTAAGTTTTAAGTATGCAATTCTCAAGGAATTTATTCCACTTTAGACTCTACGTCGGAACAATCCGGTAAGAAAGTTGTAATGTTTTCATTAATAACGGAATGCGCTACCTAAAACGGATTGTATACGGTCTAAAGTCTGTCGTGCACAAATCAAAAATGACAGGTGAAAAAATTGAACAGTTTCCACAATATGTAGATGAACGGTAAAACGCTTCAAGCACACGATGAAACAAGCAACTTCCACAATAGACGTGGTTAATAAAGGAATGAAGCGATAATTCCGACAATTAATCCTACAATAAACAATGTTTTTGTATGTATTTTCTTTCAATTTATTGTTTTACTGTTCAATCGCCTTATCACTTTTTTGTTGCTTTCTTTTTTGCCGTAGCAATTGGTTTTCACTGCTTACTCTATTCGCGAATATATTACACAGTGGCGGCGAAGAAAAAATGTTATATATAGAGACAAAGCCTTACCAATAGAACTTCAACGGAGGCAATATAATTCAAAGACAGTCTCATGAACGAATATTACCTGAATTTACGACAATATTTTATTTTAAGCAAATTTTAATGTAAATACATTTTTATTATCGCTAACAAAAGGGTGGTGATTTCCGGATGGCTTCTATTATTACATAATATTCACATTTATTTGTATTTTTAATGTAACAACCCTTCACGCTTACCCTCACCTAGAAATATCAATAAAATATTTACAATTAATCAGGTCCGGATTGATAATTGCAGAATGACGGCGGGTGTTGACGACACCGGCGCTTTTAAGTTAAAAACAGAACATTTCTTTTTCTTTATGACCGGCCATTTCTTTAATTGAACGAAGAATTTGTAGGGAAACGACTGGATACACCACTCCCAGTATTGGATTTAGGCTTAGACCCATGAGGTCCGGGTCTAAAATACAGAAACAAAATGCTGAACCGCTCGTATTAGCGCTGACATGCAACGGCAAGTTTTTATGACAGAACGATTTTGATTAAAGTGCGAAGTGTTTCAGAATTTTTATTGATTTTTATTTCTATTCCACCTTAATAAGCTAACAATGACTAAATCCAATGACCAAAGAAACTGATATTTTCAAGATCCTTCCTACGATTTTCTATCAGTTTGAAGACACCCTACAATAACAGTCTTGAAAATGTTAGGATAATTGGAGCAATCGAACTAAGAACTGATCATCTGAGTTTCTATTTTTGACTAGTTGATTGAGTTATAAAGAAATACTGAAAAGTAAATGCAGCAATTTTTGAAATTCATAGTGTAATCATCAGAAGAATAGTGGAAATCGAAGGCAATATGAAAGAACATTTGCAGTTGTAAAATCTGATGTCAGTCTTAAAAATATAAACAGGCGCAGTTGTAGAAAAGTATAATTCATCCAAAAAAAGTCAATTTTATGACACGGTAAATTGTTTTACTAGTTAACGATTTTGGTGAATCTGCAAATTTAAATTGCTTTTATATTGGCCATTTTAAGACTGAAATATCAGACTTTAAAACCAAACAAATGCTTCCATATCGAAAGTAACCCGAACATTCCGTATCAATGATCCTTCTTTTGATTACTGTATATATTTCAAAAGTTATTGTTATTTTTTTTTTCAGATATCTAAGTGTAACTACATTTTTATTTGATTTACAGATTAAAGGCAACAAATCAGGGTAGACATAGGGAGGTATCGCAGTTATATTCGCCTCTGACTACACTCAACAACTGCTTTGATGAATACATATACTAAGAAAATATCAAAAAAAGAAGCAATTTCTAAGATCATTACCGTATCTCTTAGCAAGTAGAACTGACCAGAACAATAGTAGATTATGTTATTAGGCGTAAAACTGGAACTTTGTGTGCTGAAGCTGACTGTTGTCTGCCGAACGCTAGTGAGGCAGACATGTCAGCTGAAGCACACAAAGACAGTTTTGCGCCGAATGACATATACTAGTTTATCTTCAAACGTCTTAATTTAACATTCTTTTATATTGAAAAGTTTTTAAAAATTAAAATTTTAACTGATCGCAATATCTTGGCAGTACTGCTTCCATGGCGATGCAAAAAACAAATGTCAAACAACGAAAAAAATTAAACGCCAGTGACAGATTTTGTCATTTTGTCTGCCTAAGCTTATAAAAGAAGAAAAAAGCGCCTAGGCACACAAAATGCTATTTTTACCCTGTCATTTGAGTCACAAAAACTGTCACTTTTGTGACGTTTGAAGATAAACGATTTTTCATGACTAATACAATTGACGTAGTTGCCGAATAAATGACTCTATAGCACCTTTTACTAATGAAGAGAGCATGTTCGGTCTCTTAATATTGCCTAATGATAAGCGGTAGTCCGTTTATATTTTTGAACTTAAGGGTATTTCTTGATTATTCCACCGTTTCAAAGCCATTAATGAAAACCCCAGAAAACTCCTTTCAATTTATTTGTATATGCAACCAACAGTTCTCTAGCAATATTGTCGTTTCTTTTTTCTGTAATCGCAAGACACACCTACCGTCGAAAAAACATAATGGCGAAGCTTCTTGAATTTTTAATTCTCATGTCAATTATGTGAATTCTTATAAGAAATCAACATTTTACTTATCAAATAAAACATAACGTTTGATAAAGACGAAAAATGTAATTAGTATAATTATGTCTACATTTTTCTCGTCAAAATTATTTTTTTTTACATTTTTGCTTTATTTTACCCAGTTTGCCCAATTAAATAATAATCAAACACCACTATAAATAATAAGAGCAATTTTTTCGTTAGCAATTGAGAGAGCATTATATTTTTTAATTATATTTTTTTGCGGGTTTGGTTCGTCTAACACGTAGTTTCTAGGAAAAAAAAGCAATAACAATTATGCCAATATAAATACACTCGCTCGCTGTTGATATCTGATGAATGTAAGAATATTGTAACATTTTTCAAGAAAATAAAATAAGAATTGTGAAACGCTAGTAAGGAGGTTTGTCAAAAGGACAAGAATAAAAATAGAGTGAAAAATACAAATCAACACAAAGAGATGACAAGATTCACAGATCACAAGAAAACACATCCACGAGAAAGAGGAAACCAAATAAAAACATCAACAGAAGAAGATAAAAATCAGAAAGAAAAAGGGCATAGAAAAAACACCTAGAAAAAACACAAACAAAGGATGATACAAGTCAAAAAGACAAAAACAAAATAAAGACACAAACAAAGCAAAAACCACAAAAAGAAGATCAAAAAAGACACACACAGAACAAAAATCAACAAAACAATCAACACACAACACAGATCAAGAAGAAACAAAAAATAATAGACGAAACACAAACAGAAAAACAAAAAAACAAAAAAAAACAAAACAAAAACAAAAAAACAAAACAAAAAAAACAAAACAAAACAAAAAAAAACAAAAAAACAAAAAACAACACAAAACAAAAAAAACAAACACA